>JAGIQG010000005.1:12046267-12115778 GCA_024679065.1 Sphyrna mokarran
GAGATAAATTCACTCCCAAAAATCACCCACAACCATGTAATTTCACCCGCTAACCTCTAGTCTTGGTGTGAACTCCAGAATGGAAACATTTGCGCTTCAACATAGCCTCCTTGTTAATAATCTTTTGGAGTCTGCATTGTCCATGATTTTTTCATTTAGGATTTATCAAGTTTTTCCTTTTTCTTTTGTTTATTTTTTATCTATTGTTTCGTTTTTTATTTGTTCAATTTTATCATTATAGTCTTTTCTGCCCCCCGCCCCCGCATTCATTTTCCCGATAAGGAAAGTTTTAATAGCGTGTCTCAAAATCAGCAACCTCTGGTCTGAATCCAGATCAGTTCTGGGATCTTACTGATTTTCAAAGCTAGCACACTGTTGATTGCTGGAGGCCAGAAATCTGCTGAGTCCCAGTCAGGTGAGGAGCCTCTGGACTCCGTCGAGCCTCAGTGCTGGAGTTGCAAAGACAAGCTCAGGGTGGCATAGTGGTTAGCACTGCTGTCTTTCAGAGCCAGGGTTTGATTCCCAGCTTCAGTCTTTATGTGTGTGGAGTTTGCACATTCTCCTGGTGTCTGCATGGGTTTCCTCTGGACGCTCCTGTTTCCTCCTACACTCCAAAAGATGTGTGGGTTAGGTGGATTGGTTATGTTAAATTCCCCCTAGTGTCAGGGGGAACTAACTAGAGTAAACATGTGGGGATCAGGCCTGGGTGAAATTGTGGTCGGCGCAGACTTGATGGGCCAAATGGCCTCCTTCTGCACTGTAGAAATTCTATGATTCGACGAATATCAGAGGGAATCCTCAGTTTTATGATACCGTTTGCCTTCAGAACAAGTTAACAGCACTGACATGCCAACGAACCAAGATCAACACTGACAACGACTGTGGTGACTCTGATCCAGGAGATTGGTCCTGGAACACTGCAGGAACTGCACTCCTGCTGAGCCATTTGATAGCATCTTAGTGGGCAGTGCCAGTGCAAGGAAGGGAAGGGCATCTTGAACTCACTCAAGCCTCTCAAGGAAGCAGCCGAGTGCCCTTGGGCTTCCATAGGGAGCAGGTATATACTCTGTGGCCATTCCCCTGGTGACACTGGGAATGTCCAGCCCATGCAACCCTCTTCTTCTATGACCCCATCAGCTACAGCTCCACAGGCTGAGGAGAGTGGCACTGCCACACCAGAGCCCGAAAGCAGGCTGGGGCCCTCCAGGTCTCAGCTTTCCAGAGGACATCAACTCTTCTGTGGAGGTTGTGGTTGCACCAAGACATAGCCACAGGGTTAGAAATGTCAAGGTGCAATTACACATCATGGGGATAGGTGTTAATCACTTGTACATAATGTTGATCATTATAAATACATCCCCAAGAATCTCTCCTCGTCTATGACTCCTTGTTATGATGAGCAGTGTTCATGTCAGTCAGATGTGAAACTTTGGTTCCTGAACAAAATGAAGGCAAGTCCAAGGCCTCTCCCCGTGCAGTGTGTGGAATTCTGAGCATAGTGAATGTCCAACTTCAAATTCACACTCCACATCAATGATGTCTACACCTGGGTGTGGCTTGTTTGCTGCAAGAATCTCATACCCAAGCGTCAGTGTTCCTTGATGTTCTGCATCTGCTCTCAGCACCTTAAGAGGCGAGACTGCCCACCCACCCCCACATCATCAGCAATCCTGACACGTGAAGGTGTAGCACTGAATGGAACAGGTGATGAAGCCTGCCATGATGTCAAGCACTGTTGAAGTCCATGTGCCCAGTGTGCCACAGCTGGAATGACCCTCTTCACAGAGCGTACATATGCTGCAATCAGCCAGATAAGGACGATCATCAGCCATGATCAAAATGAACGGCACAGCAGGCTCAAAGGGTTGAATGGCCTACTCCTGATTGCATTTCATAAAAAAAAAATAGAAACTACAATGTGAAGATCTCAGGAGTGTCCTCACTGCATCTCATAGGCCCCCTGAATCTTGTGGCTGCCTTTTCTGTCCAGTGCAATGGCTTCATCATAGAACCACAGGATATGCGGGATGGGGATTGGAGGGATTACAGAGAAGGGAGGGATGTGGGGATTGGAGGGATTACAGAGATGGGAGGGATTGGGATTGGAGGAGATTACAGAAGTAAGGAGGGATGTGGGGATTGGGGAGATTACAGAGATAGGGAGGGATTGGGGATTGTGGGATTTACAGAGATAGGGAGGGATGTGGGGATGAGGAGATTACAGAGATAGGGAGGGATGTGGGGATTGGAGGAGATTACAGAGATAGGGAGGATGTGGGGATTGGAGGAGATTACAGAGATAGGAGGATGTGGGGATTGGGGAGATTACAGAGATAGGAGGGATGTGGGGATTGGGGGAGATTATAGAGATAGGGAGGGATGTGGGGATTGGAGGAGATTACAGAGATAGGGAGGGATGTGGGGATTGGAGGAGATTACAGAGATAGGGAAGGATGTGGGGATTGGGGGAGATTACAGAGATAGGGAGGGATGTGGGGATTTGCTGAGATTACAGAGTCAGGGAGGGATGTGGGGATTGGGGGAGATTATAGAGATAGGGAGGGATGTGGGGATTGGAGGAGATTACAGAGATAGGGAGGGATGTGGGGATTGGGGAGATTACAGAGATAGGGAGGGATGTGGGGATTTGAGGAGATTACAGAGTTAGGGAGGGATGTGGGGATTGGGGGAGATTATAGAGATAGGGAGGGATGTGGGGATTGGAGGAGATTACAGAGATAGGGAGGGATGTGGGGATTGGGGAGATTACAGAGATAGGGAGGGATGTGGGGATTGGAGGAGATTACAGAGATAGGGAGGGATGTGGGGATTGGAGGGGATTACAGAGATAGGGAGGGATGTGGGGATTGGGGGAGATTACAGAGATAGGGAGGGATGTGGGGATTGGAGGAGATTACAGAGATAGGGAGGGATGTGGGGATTGGAGGAGATTATAGAGATAGGGAGGGATGTGGGGATTGGAGGGAATTACAGAGATAGGGAGGGATGTGGGGATTGAGGAGATTACAGAGATAGGGAGGGATGTGGGGATTGGAGGGGATTACAGAGATAGGGAGGGATGTGGGGATTGGAGGAGATTACAGAGATAGGGAAGGATGTGGGGATTGGAGGAGATTACAGAGATAGGGAGGGATGTGGGGATTGGAGGAATTACAGAGATAGGGAGGGATGTGGGGATTGGGGGAGATTACAGAGATAGGAGGGATGTGTGGGTTGGAGGAGATTACAGAGATAGGGAGGGATTGGGGATTGGAGGAGATTACAGAGATAGGGAGGGATGTGGGATTGGAGGAGATTACAGAGATAGGGAGGGATGTGGGGATTGGAGGAGATTACAGAGATAGGGAGGGATGTGGGGATTGGAGGAGATTACAGAGATAGGGAAGGATGTGGGGATTGGGGGAGATTACAGAGATAGGGAGGGATGTGGGGATTTGCTGAGATTACAAGAGTCAGGGAGGGATGTGGGGATTGGGGGAGATTATAGAGATAGGGAGGGATGTGGGGATTGGAGGAGATTACAGAGATAGGGAGGGATGTGGGGATTGGGGAGATTACAGAGATAGGGAGGGATGTGGGGATTGGAGGAGATTACAGAGATAGGGAGGGATGTGGGGATTGGAGGGGATTACAGAGATAGGGAGGGATGTGGGGATTGGAGGGATTACAGAGATAGGGAGGGATGTGGGGATTGGAGGAGATTACAGAGATAGGGAGGGATGTGGGGATTGGAGGAATTACAGAGATAGGGAGATGTGGGGATTGGGGAGATTACAGAGATAGGGAGGGATGTGGGGATTGGAGGAGATTATAGAGATAGGGAGGGTGTGGATTGGAGGGGATTACAGAGATAGGGAGGGATGTGGGGATTGGAGGAGATTACAGAGATAGGGAGGGATGTGGGGATTGGAGGAGATTACAGAGATAGGGAGGGATGTGGGGATTGGGGGAGATTTTAGAGATAGGGAGGGATGTGGGGATTGGAGGAGATTACAGAGATAGGGAGGGATGTGGGGATTGGAGGAGATTACAGAGATAGGGAGGGATGTGGGGATTGGAGGAGATTACAGAGATAGGGAGGGATGTGGGGATTGGGGGAGATTACAGAGATAGGGAGGGATGTGGGGATTGGAGGAGATTACAGAGATAGGGAGGGATGTGGGGATTGGAGGGGATTACAGAGATAGGGAGGGATGTGGGGATTGGGGGAGATTACAGAGATAGGGAGGGATGTGGGGATTGGAGGAGATTACAGAGATAGGGAGGGATGTGGGGATTGGAGGAGATTCAGAGATAGGGAGGGATGTGGGGATGGAGGAGATTACAGAGATAGGGAGGGATGTGGGGATTGGAGGAGATTACAGAGATAGGGAGATGTGGGATTGGAGGAGATTCAGAGATAGGGAGGGATGTGGGATTGGAGGAGATTACGAGATAGGGAGGGATTGGGGATTGGGGGAGATTACAGAGATAGGGAGGGATGTGGGGATTGGGGAGATTACAGAGATAGGGAGGGATGTGGGGATTGGGGGAGATTACAGAGATAGGGAGGGATGTGGGGATTGGAGGGGATTACAGAGATAGGGAGGGATGTGGGGATTGGAGGAGATTACAGAGATAGGGAGGGATGTGGGGATTGGAGGAGATTACAGAGATAGGGAGGGATGTGGGGATTGGGGGAGATTACAGAGATAGGGAGGGATGTGGGGATTGGAGGAGATTACAGAGATAGGGAGGGATGTGGGGATTGGAGGAGATTACAGAGATAGGGAGGGATGTGGGGATTGGAGGAGATTATAGAGATAGGGAGGGATGTGGGGATTGGAGGAGATTACAGAGATAGGGAGGAGTCAAGCCATGGTGTGATTTGAATCAGAGGATGGCAGTGTTAAATTTGAGGTTCTGGTACCTTTCTCACAGTATTGACCTATTGCTGCTGGTTACACTGTCCCTATCTCAATCCCTATCTCTGTAATCTCATTCCCAGCCTTAAATTTCTGCACCATACATTCTACACCATTTCAAAGCTGGCATTCCACAACTCTGCCTTGTGCTGGAAGTGTTACTGGAGAAGAATTTTCTCTGCTCTGAAGAGCTGTGGAGAGATTGTGGTGCCTCGATGGCCAAAGCTGCAGATGTGTGAGACAACAGCTGCATTTGGGAAAGGCTGGAAGACATCCTTTTTGAAGCGAAGTGAGTAGCTCACTTGGCCATAGGAACCTGATTAATCCACTCTCTCACTGTCTTACAGGCTTGCCCTGTCCATTAGCCAGTGCAGTGAGTTGGTAAGATCACTCCCAAAGGGTTCCATTGAACTACAGGAGCAGCAGCGGGTAAGAACTGTTAGTGGTGAATGAGTGCCAGCAGTGACTCATTCAGAAACCAAGTCACGGAGGAAAGAGCATCTGTGCACACACCATCCCCCTTCCAAACAGGAACGGTTCAGGAACAGACTCAATATTATCCCTTCACTTTCCACAGAGGGAAAACTTGAGCCCAATCATTATCACCCTTCAGCTACAAACTTAGAGCAAGGACTCCCACATGAAGTCCTTGTTGAAATTGTACAAGACATTGGTAAGGCCACACTTGGAATACTGTGTACAGTTCCATCACCCTATTATAGAAAGGATATTATTAAACTAGAAAGAGTGCAGGAAAGATTTGTTAGGATGATACTGGGCCTTGATGGATTGAGTTATAAGGAGAGGCTGAATAGACTGGGACTTTTTTTTTCTGGAGTGTAGGAAGCTGAGGGGTGACCTTATAGAGGTCTATAAAATAATGAGGGGCACAGTTCAGCTAGATAGTCAATATCTTTTCCCAAAGGTAGGGGAGTCTAAAACTGAGAGCATAGGTTTAAGCTGAGAGGGGAGAGATACAAAAGTGTCCAGAGGGGCAATTTTTTCACTCAGAGAGTGGTGAGTGTCTGGAACAAGCTGCCAGAGATAGTAGTAGAGGCGGGTACAATTTTATCTTTGAAAAAGCATTTAGATAGTGACGTGGGTACGATGGGTATAGAGGGATATGGGCCAAATGCGGGCAATTAGAATTAGTATAGTGTTTAAAACAAAGGGTGGCATTGACAAGTTGGGCTGAAGGGCCTGTTTTCCTGCTGTAAACCTGTATGACTCGATGACGTGGTTTTGTGATGACTCCCTGCAAGTTTTCACCCAGCCTGTGAGTGATCGGCAGTGGGGGTGGTGGGGGAAGGAGGGAGTTGAGGGGGGGTGGTGTGGGGGTCCTCGTTGCCCAGAGATGAGGTCTCTGGACAGAGGATGTCAGTAAGTGTGGGACCACTGCAGGGTTTGGTTACACAGCTGTATGAGGCTGATTCTCAGCCACGGTGAGTGTGCAGCCGTTTCACAGACAGATCTATATGGATGGGGATAAGGTCATGATGTACATCAAGTGTGGCATTGCCCAGTATCGGGGCCACTTGCACATAGCAAACATGCCACTCTGCATGGCACGGAGGGGTTTCCGAAATATATACCTGTTAGTTTTCAAGGATCATTTCAAAGTGTTAGCCACCAATAACAGGCTTACTGAGCACACAAATAAACACATGATTTCTAGTTCATTAAAACTAGAAGCAGGAGGAGGCCATTCAGCCCTTCAAACCTGCTCCACCATTCCTTTTGATCACGGCTGATCATTGAATTCAATATCCTGATTTCCCCCTCCTTTCCACATCCCTTGATCCATTTAACCTTAAAAGCTATATCTAATTCCTTCTTGAAATTAGACGACTTTTTGACCTCAACTACATTCTGTGGGAGTGAATTCCACACATTCACCACCCAGAAATTTCTCCTCATCTCAGTTCTGAAAGGTTTACCCCTTATCATCCAGCTCTGACCCCTTGTTCTGGACTCCTCCACTTTCCTATTCATAAAGAACAGGAGCAGACCATTGAATGTCCTGCCCCCACCATTCAACAAGTTCATTGTTGATATGAAGTGGATCAGTTCCACTTTCCCGCCTGCTCCCCATAACCCTTAATTCCCTTATCAATCAGAAATCTATCTACCTGTGACTTAAATATATTCGGCAAGGTAGCCTCCACCATTTCAACGGGTAGAGAATCTAGAGATTAACCACCCTTTGATTGAAGAAGTTCCTCCTCAACTCCATTCTAAACACCACCCCCCCTTATTAGAAGCCCTTCATAGAATCCCTACAGTGCAGACGGAGGCCATTCGGCTCATTTTGTCTGCACCGCATGACAATCCCACCCAGGCCCTATCCCCAAAATCCCACATATTTACCTCGCTAATCCCTCCTACACATCCCTGGACACTAAGGGGCAATTTAGCATGGCCAATACCCTTAACCTGCACGTCTTTGGAAGGAAATCGCAGCACCCGGAGGAAACCCGGAAGATATGGGGAGAATGTGCAAACTCCACATAGACAGTGACCCAAGCCCGGAATTGAACCCGGGTCCCTGGCACTGTTAGGCTGCAGTGCTAACCACTGTGCCACCATTCCGCCCTTGTGAATGGAAAGCTTTTTCAAGTGGTATTCCACAGGGCTCGGAATTGGGACTTGGAGTTGCTGGAATCTTCCTGTCCCGCCTGCCACGGGAAGCGTAGCAGGCAAGACACACCCAGGCGGGATTTTCCAGCAATGGGGCGAGCGCTGCTGGAAAATCTCACTGCTAATATTCGTTCATATATTAACGATTTGGATATGAAGGGGCACAATTGGGAAATTTGCAAGCAAGACAAAGATTGGCCGAGTATTGGATAGTATAATATAGCTATAATCTCTGAAACAATATCGATGAGTTGTTGGAGTGGGCTGTGAAATGGCTGATAGATTTTAACACAGAGAATTGTGAGATTGTGTATTTAGGGAGTGATAGGGGGTACACAATAAATGGGAATGTGTTAAAAGGGACGGATGAAGTGAGGGATCTCAGTGTACAAATACACAGGTCCCTAAAGGCAGCAGTTCATGTAGACAGGGTTATAAAGGAGGCCTTTAGAATAATTTCCTTCATTGGCAGAGATATAGAATATAAAAGTAGGTTTATAAGGGTATAAAGAGGTTGCACGTTCTCTCCATCTCTGCGTGGGTTTCCCCTGGTGCTCTGGTTTGCTCCCACAGTCCAAAGATGTGCAGGTTAGGTGGATTGGCCGTGCTCAATTGCCCCTTTGTGTCAGGGGAACCAGCTAGGGGAATAGGGCCTGGGCGGGATTGTGGTCCCACCCAGACTCGATGGGCTGAATGGCCTCCTTCTGTACTGTAGGAATCTATGATTGAATGATAATGTTGGAGTTATATAAAAACACTGATGAGGCCACAGCTGGAGTAAGTAATGTGTGAGGGTTTGGGTTCAGCAGTTGAAGCAGTATGATTGATGAGAAAGTCCAGAACCACCTCCAAGCCCAGGACAAGAGCAAACACCTCCAGGAACCGTCATGCTCCTGATGGAACAGCGGAAAGCATGGAAAACCTCCAATCCACCTGAATCTCAGAAGTCAAGGATTTGAAGAGGAGAGATGGGGTGATAGGAACATTGTTAATGCATACTGTTAATATAAATGTTAATCATGAAGTCGTTTACAGTTAGAATTGTTTATAGTAGCACATTAACGTGAAGTATCTAAGACTTACAGCAATGTAAAATAAAACAAACTGCAAGGAATCAAATGTCCAGGGGATAAATATTTTTGGGAGAGCAGGAGAAAGTTGAGATTAACATAGGGCTGAGTGAGATCACACGGTGATGTAAGAAAGCACCTTGACAGTTTCGAGATTGGTATTAATACATAAAGACCCAGTATAGTGCCATACGTTTACCCTCAACCCTAGATATATCTTTATAAAGTTTATTTATTAGGAGGCTCACATTAACACTGCAATGAAGTTACTGTGAAAATCCCTGATTTGCCACTTGGGTATACTAAGGGAGAATTTAGCACGGACAATGTATCTAACCAGTATGGCTTTGGACTCTGGGAGGAAACCGGAGCACCCCGAGGAAACCCACGCAGACACGGGGAGAATGTGCAGACTCCACATAGTGACCCAAGTCAATTCTATAGAACCTCTGTAGTGCAGAAGGATGCCATTCAGCCCTTCAAGCGTGCGCCCACAACAATTCTACCTATCCCCATAACTCCATATATTTACCCTGTTAATCCCCCTGACACCCAAGGGACAATTTAACATGACCAATCCACCTAACTTGCATGTCTTTTGTGCAGAAGCCGGAGCACCCGGACGAAACTCACGCAGACACGGGGAGAACGTGCAGACTTCACACAGCCAGTGCCCAAGCCGGGAATCGAACCCATGTCTTTGGCGCTGTGAGGCAGCAGTGCTAACCACTGTGCCACCGTGCTGTCCTATTGTTCATGTTGTTAATAATGACTTCTTTGCCATTTCAACAATACTGCTTCACGATATCCAAGCAGTACATATCACAGACAGTGACAGCAGAACAAATCGCTTTGCAGTTTGATGATGGTACATGTAGGATTGCTGTCCAGTGTACAGGATGCAGACTGAACTAACTAAACACATGTCTGAATCCCAGAATAATCAATCAAGATCAAAGACATGAAAAAGCAGGAGGTATGTGGCACCTCCCCTAAGGCCTGAGATTGAATAAATCTTCCACCAGTTCTGATGTGATTAGACCCATTAGTGCGGACAGTGAGTTTACAGATCGTACATCCTGCCCTGGCTCAGTGGGAGGATGCAGGCTCCACTTCTGACTTTACATCAGCTCTCTATTTCAAACAACTCAATATTTTAAAATCTTTTTTTTCAGAGTCAGGGATTTTTGTTCAAAACAGAATAAATCTCTCTTTGAAAATATGCTGCAAAAACCAACTGCAGGAGGGCTGTTTCCATCTATACTTCACAGCAATGTCAACTTCCAACACATACTCACACACTCTCACACACACACACCCACACTCACACCACATACCCCCACCCACACTCACACACCCACACACAGTCTCTCTCGCACACACACACACACCCACCCACTCTCATACATCCACATGCACACATCCACACTCACACACACAAAAACAGACACGCGCGCACACACACACAAACTGTGTGTGTGAGAGACTCACACACACAGTCTCTCTTGCACACACACGCGCGCACACGAGCACGCGCGCACCCACACACGCGCACCCACACACGTGCACACACACACGTGCACAGACGCACACACAAACAGACGTGCTGTTGCAATGAGCAGCTTTCTGAAGGCCCTTAATGCTGACAGGATGATTCTCCTGGTTGGACAGACTGGTACCGGGGTGTTGGGGTGGGGGAATCTATCTGTCTCTATCTTAAGGATACTCAGTGACCCGCCTCCACAGCTTTCTGTGTCAATGAGTTCCACAGATTCTCCACTCTGGCTGAAGAAGTTCCTCCTTTTTTTTAAAGTGCCGTCCCTTCACTCTGAGATGGTGCTTTTGAGTGCCAGTCTCTCCCACTAGTGGAAACACCCCCTCCACGCCCACTCTATCCAGGGCCTCTCAGTATTCTGTAAGTTTCAGTTAGACCCCCCTCATCCGTCTAAACTCCGTCAAGTACAGAGGCAGACTCCTGGACATGTGACAATCCCTTCATTCCTGGGATCATTCTTGTGAACCTCCTCCAAGGCCAGCACATCCTTCCTTAGGTATAGGGCCCAAAGCTGCTTACAATATTCCAAATGAGGTATTGTTACTGGATTAGTAACTCAGAGACCTAGAACAATGCTCTGAAGACCCGGGTTCAAATCCCACCATGGGAGATGGTGAAATTTGAATTCAATAAAATTCTGGAATGTAAAGTCTAACGATGACCATGAAACCATTGTCAGAAAAACCCATCCATTCACCAATGTCCTTTAGGGAAGGAAATCTTGCTGTCCTTACCCAGTCTGGACTACACGTGACTCCAGACCCACAGTAATGAGGTTGACTCTTAAATATCCTCAGAGATGGGCAGTGGCTGGTCCAGCCAGCGATGCCCACATCATATGAATGAATAAAACAAGTTTGGGAAGTGGAGTTGAGGCAGAAGATCAGCCATGAGTTTGGTGAAGAGCAGAGAAGGATCGAGGAACTCTGTCCGTTCCCGTTCTTTCCCCCGACACTCAGCCTCGGGATTGGGTTCCTGTTACCAGCATTCCTTCTTACCTTTTACTTCGAAGCATTTGAACTTCTCTCCTGTTCAGAGATAGTTCACCAAAACTTTTATTATTTTTTAGCATTTAGCATTCCCCTCCCTCCCCTCCCGCTGCGGGGATTTTATTTTTGGAGAAGGAATTTGAGGGAGAACAGCAAGGAAAATCCATTTGTTCCATAAAGCATTCCATATCCCTCCCCGCTGATGCTCATTCTGCTCAATCTTCCTTAGGAAGATTGGTGGACTAGTGGGATTATCGCTAGATCGTTAACCCAGAAACTCAGCTCATGTTCTGGGCTTCGAATCCTGCCACGGCAGATAGCGGAATTTGAATTCAATAACAAATATCTGGAATTAAGAATCTGGTGAAACCATTGTCGATTGTCGGAAAACCCCATCAGGATCACAAAATGTCCTTTAGGGAAGGAAATCTGCCTTCCTTACTTGGTCTGGCCTACATGTGACTTCAGAGCCACAGCAACATGGTTGACTCACAACTGCCCTCCAAGGGCAACTAGGGATGGGCAATAAATACTGTCCAATTAGTGGCGCTCTCGGCAGAATTGGGATAAAAGTAAAATATCGCAGTTGCTGGGAATCTGGAATAAAATCAGGAAATGTGGGATTTACTAAGTAGGCCTGGAGAGTGAGAGAGAGAGAGACAAAGTTAATGCATGAAATCCACATGACTCTGCTACACAATGCTGTACAGTTTTGTGGAAAAGTCATATGAACTCAAAACATTCTCTCTCCCCAGAAGAGACAGAGATTACTCTGTGAACATCCACGTGGAGTTAGTTATTCCCAACAAACGTTCATTCATCCCTGCTTTGTACCTACCCAGAAAACTCCAAACTCCCTCAGGAAAGAAAGTTTCATCAAGCTTTGGTTCACAAGGTCAGTCGTTCTGAGAGAAACATGTTTTATTGAGGAGCTGAAGGATTAGTAGAGAAATGGTTCGGGGGAAATTGATGGGATTGAAGGTGAATAAATCTCTGGTTCCTGATAATCTTCATCCCAGAGTACTTAAGGGAGTGATCCGGGAAATAGGAGATCCATTGGTGGTTATTTTTCAAAATTCTTTGGGCTCTGGACTGGTTCCTACAGATTGGAGGGTAACTAATATAAGCCCACCATTCAAAAAGAGAGAAAACAGGGAACTATAACCAGTCAGCCTAATGTCGGTATTGGGAAAGTTGCTAGAGTTCATTATCAAGGATCTCATAACTCAGTATTTGGAAGGCAGTGGTATAATCAGACAAAGTCAACATGGATTTACAAAAGGGAAATTACACTTGACAAAGTATTGGAATTCTTTGAGGGTGTAACTAGTCAATACTAGCTGAGATAGAAAGGGAAGTGACATATCCACACTGCAGTGACATACCAAAGACAAGAAGCAATACACAAACTAACTGTAATCTCCTGTGGAAATAATGGAAGCTGATTATCATCTCAGCAAGAATCACATCTGTAGATTATACCCCAGACCTGTTGTGGGGTCTCCTTTTCCACATTTACACAGGAGGCAAGGGATAAAAAGCCAGCTTCAAACTGAAGTTAAAGTTTACTTATTAGTCACAAGTACTTTAACACTACAATGAAGTTACTGTGAAAATTTCCTAGTTGCCACACTCTGGTGCCTGTCTGGATTCACTGAGGGAGAATTTAGCATGGCCAGTGTTCCTAACCAGCATGTCTCTTAGACTGTGGCAGGAGACCAGAGTGCCAGGAGGAAACCCACGCACGCAGGAAAATGTGCAGACTCTGTACAGACAGTGACCCAAGCCGAGAATTGAACTCGGGGCCCTGCATCCTGACAGATACATGAATGTATAGGCCAGGAATAGAGGGATACGGACTGCATAGAGGCAGAAAACCTTTAGTTTAGAAAGGAATCATGTGCGGGTGCAGTCTTGATGGGCCGAAGGGCCTGTTCCTGTGCTGCTCTGTTCCTTGTTCTTTGAGGCTGGACCAGGTGGTCGGAGGCCAGGGTGAGTTTCTGAGCTGTTACCTGTGCCATTTCCACCCCCGCCCTCCACTTCACTACTGCCTCAACACCTCTACAGCTAGCTCCCCAGTGGAGTTTTATACTTGACCATTCAAATGCGTTCCTGCTCCCCTCTTCCCCAAACATCCAATCCTTCGAACACTTGAACTCATCCAGAACTCTGCTGCCCGTGAGACACTAAATCCCCTTCGTCCATCTGCCCTGTGCTAGCTCACCGGCCATGAGTTTAAAACTCAGATCCCCTCTCTATCACTGTAATCTCTTCTAGCTCCACAACCCTCCGCACTCCTCTAATTCTGGCCTTTTGGGTATCCCTGCTGTTAAAATTCTGGAATTCCTTCCCTACGATGGGTGTACCTACATTTCAGAGACGGCAGCAGTTAAAGAAGGCAGTTCATCACCACTTCCTCAAGGGCAATTAGGGATGGGCAATGAATACAGATAGCCAGTGAAGCCCACATCCTGTGAACAGCTATACAATAGGCTTTTATATATAGGTGGGGTTGACAGAGTTTGTGGGGTTGTAGTGTAGTGAGGTGAGGCTCTGGTCAGTGAGTAGCAAAGAGATATTAAGCAGAATAACACGACACATTATCAAGCAAGGGCAAGTCTTAAACCCCAACTGCGAGAACAATCACAGGTAACTCTGGGTGAGCCCCCAACTCACAGTGACACAGTGGGTTAGCACTGCTGTCTCACAGAGCCAGCTACCTGGGTTTGATTCCTGGCTCGGGTCACTGTCTGTGTGTGTGTTCTCCCCATGTTTACCCTAGGATTCTCTGGGAGGCAAGAGAGGAGATTGCAGAGCCTCTGGCTCTGATCTTCAGGTCGTCGTTGGTTACGGGTGTGGTTCCGGAGGACTGGAGGATAGCGAATGTGGTCCCGTTGTTCAAGAAGGGGAAGAGAGACCTTCCAGGGAATTATAGGCCAGTGAGTCTTACTTCTGTTGTGGGCAAAGTATTGGAGAGAATTATTAGGGATAGGATTTATAGTTATTTAGAGAGAAATGAATTGATTGGGGATAGTCAGCATGGTTTTGTGAAGGGTAGGTCGTGCCTTACTAACCTCATTGAGTTTTTTGAAAAAGTGACCAAAGAGGTGGATGGGGGTAAGGCGGTTGATGTGGTATATATGGACTTTAGTAAGGCGTTTGATAAGGTGGCCCATGGAAGACTTCTGCAGAAAATGCAGATGTATGGGATAGAGGGTGATTTAGCTAATTGGGTTAGGAATTGGCTAGCAGATAGAAGACAGAGGGTGGTGGTTGATGGGAGATATTCATCGTGGAGTTCGGTGACAAGTGGTGTACCTCAGGGGTCTGTTTTGGGGCCCCTGCTGTTTGTAATTTTTATAAATGATCTGGATGAGGGTATTGAAGGATGGATTAGTAAATTTGCAGATGACACTAAAGTCGTGGAGTGGTAGATAGTGAAGAGGGGTGTTATAGTTTGCAGAGAGACTTGGACAAGTTGCAGAGCTGGGCCGAGAGGTGGCAAATGGAGTTTAATGTGGAAAAGTGTGAGGTAATGCACTATGGCAGAAATAATAAATGTGTAGAGTATAGGGCTAATGGTAGGATTCTTAGTAGTCTTGATGAACAGAGGGATCTTGGTGTGTATGTGCATAGATCCCTGAAAGTAGGCAGTCAAGTTGAGAAGGTTGTTAAGAAGGCATATGGAGTCTTAGCTTTTATTGGTAGGGGGATTGAATTTCGGAGCCGCAACGTCATGTTGCAACTGTACAAAACTCTAGTGCGGCCGCACTTGGAGTATTGTGTGCAGTTCTGGTCCCCACATTATAAGAAAGATGTGGAGGCATTGGAGAGGGTACAGAGGAGGTTTACCAGGATGTTGCCTGGTATGGAGGGCAGGTCTTATGAAGAGAGGCTGAGGGATTTGAGGTTGTTTTCGTTAGAAAGGAGGCGGCTAAGAGGGGACCTAATCGAAACATATAAGATGATTAGAGGTTTAGATAGGGTGGACAGTGATAGCCTTTTTCCTAGGATGGAGAAAGCTAGCACGAGGGGACACAGCTTTAAATTAAGGGGTGATAGTTATAGGACGGATATCAGAGGTAGGTTCTTTACCCAAAGGGTGGTTCGGGAGTGGAATGCCCTGCCTGCAGCAGTTGTAGATGCGCCAAGTTTGGTGGCGTTTAAGAGGTTAGTTGATAAGTATATGGAAGAGAAGGGAATGGTTTAGTTTGGAGGGGCATTGCTTTTTATATTGGTCGGCGCAACATCGAAGGCCGAAGGGCCTGTTCTGTGCTGTAATGTTCTATGTTCTATGTTCTATGTCTGCATGGGTTTCCTCCGGGTTCCTCCCACAATCCAAAGATGTGCAGATTAGATGGATTTTCCAGGCTAAATTGTGCCTTAGTGTCACAGAGATTAGCAGGATAAATGCATGGGTTTATAAAGCCTGGGTGGGATTGCGATCGGTGCAGACTCGATGGGCTGAATGGCCTTCTTCTGCACTATAGGTATTTGATGATTCTATAACCCGGCTCCTGATTGGACCAGTCATCCTTTCAGGGTATTGCTACTTGAAGGAACAATACCACAGTGGCCAACCTGGTGAAAACAGGGTGCGGCATATTTAGAAGTTGGAAAATGAGGACTATCCAGCTGTCAAGTGTAGCTAGTTTGTCTTTTTTATGCTGTGTACATTCTCACAAGGCTTGCAGTGAGTGTTGGTGATAGATCTGTGAGACAGGATATGTACTTTAACACTGATGGAAAGTCAGAAGTGATGGGAAGTGATTCGAATGAGATTAATCGCCTGTGCAAATCATTGTCCGGGCAAAAAATAGAATGCAAAGTGTTCCAACAGCAATGGACTGGTATGTGCAAAGTACAGTGAGAGCTGGTATCCATCAACCATCAGCAACCTGAGGGGATTGTCCTTCTTAACAAGGACTAGCAATGTTTTAAATGTCAGGAAAGTGGAGGCCATTCAGCCCATTGCCCCTACATTGGCAGATGGAAGGTTAGACTGCTCAGTACAGAGCCAGTTTGCTTAGATACCCT
Organism: Sphyrna mokarran; assembly: GCA_024679065.1. Lineage (NCBI taxonomy): Eukaryota > Metazoa > Chordata > Chondrichthyes > Carcharhiniformes > Carcharhinidae > Sphyrna > Sphyrna mokarran. The sequence continues at coordinate 12,062,481 of JAGIQG010000005.1, forward strand.
GACCTTGAGCTCAGTATCCCCCTTGGCATACCCTGACTGCTGTGTTATTATCCGCCCAATTTTCAGGGATTATAAGAATTAATTATAATACATTATAATGATCAGCTGTAGATATTTAGGTAAATAGAGGAGGGTATTAAATTGAAAGAAAATGCATACAAAGTGGCAAAGGTTAGTGGAGATATTAATTTTGGATTGGGGTGAACACAGTACAAAATCTCACAACACTAGGTTAAAGTCCGACAGTTTATTTGGAATCACGAGCTTTGGGAGCGCTGCTCCTTCATTGGGTGAGACTAGTGATTAGTAGGAAAGATTAGTGGGAAACTAGAGGATTGGGAAATCTTTAAAGATCAACAGAAAGCTTTGACAGAAGATAGTTTGGACTAGAAACATCAGCTCTTTTCTCTCCTAAGATGCTGCCAGATCTGCTGAGATTTTCCAGCATTTTCTCTTTTGGCTTCAGTTTCCAGCATCCGTAATAATTTGCTTTCATATAATATAAGCCTACTTGTGACACTAATAAAATAAACTTTTTAAACATCACAATTCACCCTGAATGTGCAGAAGATTCTTCAATGGATCCACATTCATCCTCGTTGCTGTCTGTATGAACTAAAACCCAGATACATTGGTTGCCTAGTAACTGACTAGAGATGGTAGGTAGATCAGTAAGTTAATTGATAGCAGATGAATGGACGGATGGATGGATAGATAAACAGAGAGAAAGAGAGACATAGATAGATAGACAGAGGGAAAGAGGTAGATAGACAGATAGACAGACATTAATTAGCCTTGTGGATGATGGTACGGAAGTTTCAGTCCAGATAGTATAGAAAGGGCCAGACATTCAAACCTGGACTGAACCCCTTTTTGTGCTGCTGCTTGGTAGCTGGGGAAATGACTGGGGAGTGAATTTGCGGCACAGCAATTAGTATAACTGCTCTTCCAGTTTGAGGTCATGTCACATCACCCCTACCTCTCCACCCACAAAGGAGATGCATTCCTCGTCTCGATCCCCGAGGTGGTTAAATGTCCCCATCGTTAAGAATTGAAAGGCAGGTTCCAGGGCTCTTTGTCCTAGCGGACTAGTAGACTCCAGTTCTTCAGCCTGGGTTCTGAAATGCAGAGGGTTTTTGTATTGTCCTTTGAATTTGGTCTCTGCAGCCCACTGGGGATTCATTAGCGTCACTTCGGAGATAACGAGGTAAGAATTTATTGGCCACTGTTTAATGACCTCATTAAGGGTCACAGGTAACCTCAGCCACTTTAAAAGATCATTGCCCAGTTTTTAAATTTTAGAAATTAGCCATGAGGACATTTTTTGATTTGATTTGATTTGATTTGTTATTGTCATATGTATTAGCATACAGGGAAAAGTATTATTTCTTGCACGCTATGCAGAGAAAACACTCATAGAGAAGGGAAGGGGAGAGTGCAGAATGTGGTGTTACAGCCACAGCTAGGGTGTAGAGAAAGATCAACTTAATGCGAGGTAAGCCTACCCAAAAATCTGAGAGCAGCAGGGAAGAAGCTGTTCTGGAGTTGGTTGATATGTGACCTCAGACTTTTGTATCTTTTTCCTGACAGAAGAAGGTGGGAGAGAGAATATCCAGAGTGCATGGAATCCTTAATTCTGCTGGCTGCTTTTCCGAGGCAGCGGGAAATGTAGACAGAGTCAATGGATGGGAGGCTGGTTTGGGTGATGGACTGGGCTACATTCACATCCCTTTGTAATTACTTGTGGTCTTGGGCCGAGCAGGAGCCATGCCAAGCTGTGATACAACCAGAAAGAATGCTTTCTGTGGTACATCTGTAAAAGTTGGTGAGAGTCGTAGCTGACATGCCAAATTTCCTTAATCTTCTGAGAAATTAGAGTCATTGGTGGGCTTTTTTAACTATAGTATGGGCATGGGGGGACCAGGACAGGTTATTGGTGATCTGGACACCTAAAAACCTGAAGCTCTCAACCCTTTCTACTTTGTCCCCATTGATGTAGATAGGGATATATTCTCCTTTATGCTTCCTGAAGTCGATGACAATCTCCTTCATTTTGTTGACTTTGAGGGAGAGATTATTGTCACTGCACCAGTTCACCAGATTCTCTCTCACTCCTGTATTCTGGATATTTTTTAAAACATATAGGGTGAGGGCTTAGCCCCTGATACAGAGAGTGATTAGAAGGTAAAATTAATTACTCCAAGCAATGGTTGAAGTGTTAATACATTGAAGGGAAAATCAAATAAACATAACAGGAAGGGGATTTGGTGAAATAAGGTAGGTGGAGAATTATGTGGCACTTTAACAGAGCATAGATCAGATGGGTTGAATGGTCTGTTTCCCTGTTATAAAAGTCCAAAGATGTGCGAGTTGGGTTGATTGGCCATGCTAAATTGCCCCTTTGTGTCCCAGGATGTGGAGGTTAGATGGATTAGCGGGTAAATATACAGGGTTATAAGGATAAGGTGTGGGTGGGCTTATCATCAGTGTTGACTCAATGGGCTGAATGGCCTTCTTCTGCATGGTGGGGTGTCTATGATGATTCTATGGAAATAATTCCCCTTCCCAAAGGAGAGAAAAGATCTGCCAAACTCTGTTGGATCCGAGAGTCCTCTATGCAACTTGCTTCTCTGTTCTTCTGATGTGACAGATTTAAGGATGTTTTTCCAATCCTGTCAGATTGTGAATTTTTTCCACCCTATTGAAAGTTTCTTTCCCACAGTAAACACTGTTTGTTTAAGAAAGCGTTCGCTCCGCTGGTGCTCAACTCTCCAATTCTGTGTGCGCTGTGATGGGAATGAAGACAAATCCCTGGATTTATAGTCGGAGAGTCAGGGTCTTTATTTGTTTGGGTGAAGGACGTCAGTCTGGAGAATATCGTTTATACTTTTCATATCCAGCGCTGGCCCCAAGAGCAGCTTAGACTTGGATCACACTTCCCTCTACACAACACCCACTGTGTTAATTAACATCTAGTCTGAGTCAGGCAATGTTCCTTTTTGTCTTTCAAATAAACTCAATCAATTAACTGAATAGATCCCATAGCACCACACGTAGTCTGTAAGACTATGAGACATAGGAGTAATATTAAAAGCCATTCAGCCCATCGAGTCTGCTCCACCATTCTATCATTGCTGATATATTTCTCAACCCCATGGAAGAAGAATGGGGCATTCTCCAAGAGACCTTCCTGGTCAATATTCCTTTCAACACAATCACAAAGAAGTTTGACGTGGAGATGCCGGTGTTGGACAATAAGAAGTCCAACAACATCAGGTTAAAGTCCAACAGGTTTAGATGTCTGTGTCGACATGCACAAGCTTCTTGGAGATCCTCTCCTTTGGACTTACACTGGCGCTGTGAGACTTCTTACAAATAAGTTTATCCAGTCATATCATTTGTATCCTCATAACCTGCACATCTCTGGGCACTAGAGGCAGTTTAGCATGGCCGATCCACCTAACCTGCACACTTGAGACAGGAAGAATGGTGGCAGTGATTGGCACTCCTGCCTCACAGCACCAGGGACCCAAGTTCAATTCCTGTCTTGGGTCACTGTCTGTGTGGAATCTGCACGTCCTCCCCGTATCTGCGTGGGTTTCCTCCGGGTGCTCCAGTTTCCTCCCACAGTCTGAAAGACGCGCTTGTTAGTGCATTGACCATGCTAAATTCACCCTCAGTGTACCTGAACAGGTGCTGGAGTGCAGTAACAAAGGGATTTTCACAGTAACTTCTTTGTAGTACTAATGTAAGCCTACTTGTGACACTAATAAAAAAAACTTTAACTTAATGACAATTTAGTATGGCCAATCCACCTAACCTGGATCTGGATTTGACAATGTGCCACCTGGGAGGATTGTCAAGAAGGTAAATGCAGATGAGATACAGGGTAGTTTGAGAAGGTGAATTCAGAATTGGTTCAGTTGTAGGAAACAGGTGATGATGGAAAGCTGGTTTAGTGACTAGAAACAGTGTTCAGTGACGTACCGCAGGGATCTGCGCTAGGCCTCCGATTATTCATCTTTTATATAAATGATATAGATGACCGTGGGGAGTAGGATCAGTGAGTTTGTGGATGACACAAAGATTGGCCGGGTGGTTAACAGTGAGGCTGAGTGTTACAGGAAGATAAAGATGGAATGGTCAAATGGTCGGATAAGTGGCAGATGGAATTTAACCCTGTGAAGATAATGCACTTTGGAAGGAGTAATTGGACAAGAAAGTATTCAATGAATGGTAGGACACTAGAATGTTCAACAATGGGATTTGGCATGTTTGCCCATGGATCTCTGATGCAGAAGGGAATGTTAATAGAGTGGGAAAAGGGCAGATGGGGCACTTGCTTTTATCAATAGGGGTATAGATTACAAAAACAGAGAGGTCATGTTGAAGCTGTGTAAAACTTCAATGAGGTCACAGCTGGAGCACTGTGTGTAACTCTGATCACCACGTTATAGGAAGGGTGTGATTACACAGGAGGAGGTACAGAGGAGATTCACCAGGATGCTGCCTGGGATGGAACATTTAAGTTATAAAGAGAGGTTGGATAGGCTGGGGTTGTTGTCTCTGGAGCAGAGAATGGGGTGGCATGGTGGCACGGGAGTGGCACAGTGGGAGTATGGCACGGTAGCACAGTGGTTAGCAAGGTCTCTCACAGTGCCAGGGACCTTGGTTTGATTCTGGCTTAGATCATTGTCTGTGTGGAGTTTCTCCCTGTGTCTGCGTGGGTTTCCTCTGGGTGCTCCGATTTCCTCCCAGAATTTGAAAGACGTGCTGGTTAGGTGTATTGGCCATGCTAAATTCTCCCTCAGTGAACCCGAACAAGTGCCAGAGTGTGGCGACTAGGGATTTTCACAGTAACTTCATTGCAGTGTTAATGTAAACCTTACTTGTGTTGAATAAATTAACTTTACTTTAGAAGACTGAGGGGCGACTTGAGATGTACAAGATTATAAGGGGCATGGACAGAGTGGGTAAGGAGCAGCTGTTCCCCCTTGTTTGAAGGGTCAGTCACAAGGGAACATAGGCTCAAGGTGAGGGGTGGGAGGTTTAGGAGGGATTTAAGAAAAACATTTTTACCCAGAGGGTGGTGACGGTCTGGAATGAACTGCCTGGGAGTGGAGGTGGGATGCCTCACATCCTTTAACAAGCACCTGGATGAGCACTTGGCCTCCATAATATTCAGGGGAATGAGCCAAGTACTGGTAGATGGGATTAGATGGGCAGGTCAGGTATTTATAATGTATCAATGCAGACTCGATGGGCTGAAGGCCCTCTTCTGCTGATTTTCTGAAAGGCTGCAGTGAAAATGTCGAGAGAGATGAATATGTAACCTCCTCACAGAGAATGCACTACAATATGACTGGTTAGTATTACCACTTCACAGCACCAGGGACCTGGGTTCGATTCTGACCTCGGTCACTGTCTGTGTAGAGTTTGCACATTCCCCCTGTGTCTGTATGGGTTCCTCTGGGTGCTGTGGTTTCTTCCCAAAGTCCAAAGATGTGCAGGTTAGGTGGATTGGCCATACTAAATTACTCCTTAATGTCAGGGGGCCATCAGGGGAAACGGGAATATTCCTGGATGGAATTGTGGTCAGTGTAGACTTGATGGGCTGAATGGCCTCTTTCTACACTATAAGGATTCTATGATCTATTTGATTTATTATTGTGACATGTATTGGGATACAATGAAAAGTATTGTTTCTTGCTTGTTATATAGACAAAGCATACCGTTCTTAGAGAAGGAAAGGAGAGAATGCAGAATGTAGTGTTACAGTTATAGCTAGGGTTAAGATCAACTTAATGCTTCAAAAGTCTGACGGCAGCAGGGAAGAAGCTGTTCTTGAGTCAGTTGGTACATGACCTCAGATGTTATCTTTTTCCTGACGGAAGAAGGTGGAAGAGAGAATGTCTGGGGTGCGTGCGATCCTTAATTCTGCTGGCTGCTTTTCCAGGGCAGCGGGAAGTGTAGACAGAGTCAATGGATGGGAGGTTGGTTTGCGTGATGGATTGGGCTTTGTTCATGACCTTTTGTAGTTTTTTGCGATCTTGGGCAGAGCAGGAGCCCATACCAAGCTGTGATATAACCAGAAAGAATTCTTTCTATGGTGCATCTGTAAAAGTTGGTGAGAGTCGTAGCTGACATGCCAAATTTCCTTAGTCTTCTGAGAAAGTAGAGGTGTTGGCGTGCTTTCTTAATTATTGTATTAGCATGGGGGGGGGGGGGGGGGGACCAGGATGGGTGATCTGGCCTCCTGAAAACTCTTCACGTTCTACTTCATCCCCATGTTCTCCTTTACACTTCCTGAAGTTGATGACTATCTCCTTTATTTCACTGATATTAAGAATATGTAAAAAGTTCTCAACACGATTGGTATTACTCGCAAAATGATACCTCTTACCCCACTTTAAACTCTTTCCCCTCTTCTGCCCCCTGCATCGTAACTCGCCCTCCTTCCCTCCGCGTTCCCTTCCCACAGACCGTTCTCCCAATAACAGCCGGACCAGCAAACGGGAAAAGGAGCTGCTCTCTCCCACCGCTGTCTTAGCATTGACCAGTAGGAGGCATGCAATGACAGCCTTGGCCAACTTATTCCTCAGCTCTGCACAAGCCTGGGGGGGGGGGGGGGGGTCAATGATTTGACAGCTCTTTAAATGGATGAACATTAAAAACTATCTTTGTTCTTTTTATTCTCCTATTTCTGAATCATTTAGGTTGGATGTCTCTGTGTTCGTAGGCCCACCACAGGCTGGGGAAATGGGATAGCTGAAATTTATTATAGAGAAGTGTGTTTAGAGAGAAGGATGAAGAGAGACAATATGAAGTACAGAGTATAACTCTAAAGGGGATGCAAGAACAGAGAGACCTGGCGTTATATGTGCACCAATATCGAAGAAGGTGATTACGGGATCTTAGGTTTTCTAAATACAGAATAAACTATAAATGCATTGTGGACACAGATGGGATATTGTATCCATTTCGGGCATTGCACCTCAGGAGGATTGACAGGATTTCCACACTCTGCACTAAAGATCTATTTTATATTGTTACACTGCATTTGCCCCATCATGTCTGCACTGGCTCTCTGCGTGAGCAATTCACCAAGTCACCCCCTCCCCCACTTCCATTGCCCCTCCAGCACCACCCCCACCACCACTCCCATCTTCACCTCCCCCATCATCCCCACCCTTCCACCTCCACTAACCCCCATCCTCCATCCGCCTCCTCCTCCACTACCGCCCAGCTTCACTGCCCACCCACATCCATCATCATCTTCATCATCCTCCTACTTTCACCATGCCTCCACTTCACACCCCCCATCCTCCCCCTCCCCACCTCCCCACCATCCTCCCCCCCCCCCACCCCCCATCCTCCCCCCCCACCACAACCCCCTCCTCCCCCTCCCACACCACACCCCCATCCTCCCCCTCCCCACACCACTTCACCCCCCATCCTCCCCCTCCCCCACCACACCCCCATCCTCCCCCTCCCCACCTCCACTTCACCCCCCATCCTCCCCCTCCCACCACACCCCCATCCCTCCCCCCTCCCCACCACACCCCCATCCTCCCCCTCCCACCTCCACCACACCCCCATCCTCCCCCTCCCCACCTCCACCACACCCCCATCCTCCCCCTCCCCACCTCCACCACACCCCCATCCTCCCCCTCCACCACCCACACCCCATCCTCCCCCTCCCCACCACACCCCCATCCTCTCCCTCCCCACCACCACACCCCATCCTCTCCCCTCCCACCTCCACCCACCCCCATCCTCCCCCTCCCCACCTCCACCACACCCCCATCCTCCCCCTCCTCTCCACCACACCCCTCCTCTCCCTCCCCCCACACCCCCATCCTCCCCCTCCCCACCTCCACCACACCCCCATCCTCCCCCTCCCCACCTCCACCACACCCCCATCCTCCCCCCCCCCACCTCCACCACACCCCCATCCTCCCCCCCCACCACACCCCCATCCTCCCCCTCCCCACCTCCACCACACCCCCATCCTCCCCCCCCCCACCCCACCACACCCCATCCTCCCCCTCCCCCCTCCACACACCCCCATCCTTCCCCCCCCCCACCTCCACCCCCACCCCCATCCCCCCTCCCCCTCCCCACCTCCACCACCCCCCATCCTCCCCCCCCACCACCCCCATCCTCCCCCTCCCCACCACACCCCATCCTCTCCCCCCCCCCCTCCCCCCACACCCCTCCTCTCCCTCCCCACCTCCACCACACCCCCATCCTCCCCCTCCCACCACACCCCCACACCCCCATCCTCCCCCATCCTCCCTCCCCACCTCCACCACACTCCCTCTCCCCTCCCCACCTCCACCACACCCCCATCCTCCCCCTCCCACCACACCCCCATCCTCCCCCCCCACCATCCACCACACACCACCACCCCCATCCTCCCCCTCCCCACCACACCCCCATCCTCTCCCCCCCCCTCCCCCACCACACCCCATCCTCTCCCTCCCCCCTCCACCACCCCCCATCCTCTCCCCACCACACCCCCATCCTCTCCCCCCCCCCTCCCCACCCACCCCCATCCTCTCCCTCCCCCCTCCACCACACCCCCATTCCTCTCCCCTCCCCACTCCACCACCCCCCCTCCCTCCCCCTCCCCCACCACACCCCCATCCTCACCCCCCCCCTCCACCCCCCCTCCCCCCTCCCAACCCCTCTCCTCCCCCCTCCACCCCCACCACCCCCCATCCTCCCCCTCCCCACCACACCCCATCCTCTCCCTCCCCACCTCCTCCTCCCCCTCCCCACCTCCACCACCAACCCCCATCCTCCCCCCTCCCCACCTCCACCACACCCCCATCCACCACCCCTCCCCCTCCCACCTCTCCTCCCCCTCCCCACCACACACCCATCCTCCCCCTCCCCACTCCTCCCCCTCCCCACCACACCCCCATCCTCTCCCCTCCCCCTCCCCACCACACCCCCATCCTCTCCCTCCCCACCTCCACCACACCCCCATCCTCCCCCTCCCCACCACACCCCCATCCTCCCCACCTCACCACAATCACCCCACCACACCCCATCCTCCCCCCCCCACCACACCCCATCCCCCCCCTCCCCACCTCCACCACACCCCATCCTCCCCTCCCACCTCCACCACACCCCCACTCCCCCTCCCCCCCTCCCCACCTCCACCACACCCCCATCCTCCCCCCTCCCCACCACACCCCCACATCCTCCCCCACCTCCACCACACCACCATCCTCCCCTCCCCCCCCGCACCTCCACCACACCCCATCCACACCCCATCCTCCCCCTCCTCCCCCTCCCCACCTCCACCCACCCCCATCCTCCCCCTCCCCACCCTCCACCACACCCCCATCCTCCCCCTCCCCACCACCACACCCCCATCCCCCCCTCCCCACCTCCACCACACCCCCATCCTCCCCCTCCCACCACACCCCATCCTCCCCCTCCCCACCACACCCCCATCCTCCCCCTCCCCACCTCCACCACACCCCCATCCTCCCCTCCCCACCCTCCACCACACCCCCATCCTCCCCCTCCCCACCACCCCCCATCCTCCCCCTCTCCACCTCCACCCACCCCATCCTCCACCCCTCCTCCCCCTCCCCCCCCCACCTCCACCACTGCCCCATCTTTACCCCTCCATTTCTCCACATCCCCACCTCCATGCCCCCCACTTCGTCCACCCCCACCTCAACTTCACCCCCCCAACTTTCCACTGCCCTCCCTACCTTTAGCCCCTATCTCCACCCCCCCACCCCCACCTTGCCCATCCTCCACCCCACCACCTCCAGCACTCCCCCTTCTCCACCGCCTCCCCTCTCCACTGCCCCCATATTCTCCACCTCCCCCACCTCCACCTCCCCCCACCTCCGCCTCCCCCATTCTCCACCTACCAACACCCCCCCAACCTCTACCTCTCCCCCCGGATTATAATCCAGCTCCCTCCTCGGTTGAAGCTGCGTCCACCACACCCTCGGGCAGCACATCGCAGATCCGACCCACTGCAGTGTGAAAGCATGTTTCCTCATGTGTCACATCTAAATAAACACTAAATACTGCCAACAAAAACAGAAAATTCTAGGAAAACTCGAGCAGTGTCTGTGCGGGCGGGGAGAAACAGAGTAAAAGTTTCGAGTCCAAACTGACTCTTCTTTCAAGCTGAAGTTTCTGACACAAAGCCGTGAAACTTTCTCCCCATGTTTCCACTATTCCCTTTCCCAAATTACCTTCGACCTGCACCCTCTCCTCAATCCTTCCACCAGTGGGAACACTTTCTCCCGATTTACTCTGCTTTTGAACATCTCTATTGAACCTCCTCTTACCCTTCCCCTCTCTGAGAACAATCTCAACCTCTCCACTCTATCCTCATCACTGAAATTCCTCATCCCTGGAAATAGTCTCACGGATCTTTATTGCACACTCCCAAACATTCCCACATCCTTCCCAATGTATGGCGTTCCGAACTGGACACAATACTACAGCTGATGCCACACTAGTGTTTTATATAAATTTGGCATAGCCTCCTTGCTCTTGTACTCGGTGCTCCTATTAATAAAGCCTCGAATGCTGTATGCTGTATGTTAACATCTGTCCTGCTACTGTCAATGAGTTATGTACACCCAGGTCCCTCTGCTCCTGCACCCTTAGGGATGGCGGCACTAGTGATTAGCACTGCGGCCTCACAGCACCAGGAACCCAGGTTCGATTCCCAGCTTGGGTTATCACCTGTATGGAGTTTGCACGTTATCCCCGTATCAATGTGGGTTTCCTCTCAGTGCTCCAGTTTTGTCCCACAGTCTGAAAGACATGCTGGTTAGGCGCATTGGCTGTGCTAAATTCTCCCTCAGTAGCTGAACAAACACCAAAATGTAGACTTTTGCAGTAACTTTAATGCAAATCTAGTGACTAATAAATGAATTTATTTACCTTGTATCCTTTATTTTATACCATCACTCTATAAGTCTTCCATTACTCTGCATTAAACTTTATCTGTCTCTTGCCCACCTATCCCACTAATCTGTTCTTATGAAGATCTACTCTGTCCTCCTTACAGTTCACAAAGTTTTGTATCATTGGAAATTGTGCACACCAAGTTTAGGTCATTAATCTAGTCCCAGGTAAAACAAGGATTCCAGCACCCACCTCCGGAAAACTCCAGTAGAATCCTTCCTCCAGAGAAACACCCCTTAATTATTACTCTGTTTCCTGTCATGTACTTTACCCACACCTCCCCCTCATCATTTCTAAACCACTCAGTTTCTGAACTAAAATAAAGGCTAAATACTGCGGATGCCGGAATCTGCAACAAAATCCAAAAATGCTGGAAAATCTCAGCAGCTCTAACAGCTTAGACGGGTCATCCAGGCTCGAACTCTCTTCTCTCTCCACAGTCAGACCCGCTGAGATTTTCCAGCGTTGTCTGTTTTTGATTCAGGTTCTGAACCACCTCCTCTTTCACTGTAACCTGGGCAGCAGATTCTTTCTTGGTTAAAACAGAAGCAAAAGTATTCAATTTTTTAAAGGAGGTTGATAGGATGTGGGTGTCACTGTTTGGCCATCATTTATTACCCATCCCTAATTGCCCTTGAGAAGCTGGTGGTGAGCTGCCTTCTTGTATTGCTGCAGTCTGTATAGTGTAGGTACACCGCAGTGCTGTTAGGGAGGGAGTTCTACCATCCTGAGCCAGTGACAGTGAGGGGAGGCCTGTCCTAAGCCATGTCTATTACCATCATGCGTTAGTTCTCATTCTGGTTCATAATCTGGGTGGCGTGCTGGTGCATTGTTAGCACTGCTGCCTCGCTGTGCCAGGGACTCGGGTTCAATTCCTGGCTTAGGTCAGTGCGGAGTTTGCACATTCTCCCCATGTCTGCATGGGTTTCCCCCTCCCACAGTCTGAAGGATGTGGTGGTTTGGTGTATTGGCCATGCTGAATTTTCCCTCTGTGTACCCGAACAGGTACTGGGAATGCGTGATTCGGAGGTTTCCACAGTAATTTTACTACAGTGTTGATGGAAGCCTACTTCTAATACTGATAACTAAACTAATTGGATCTGGATTGGATTCAATGGGCTGCAACACTTTGAGACTGATGTACATTATCCCACATGACATTCCCACTGAGGGACTACAGCACTGTCAGAGGCCCTGTCTTTCAGGTGAGATGTTGAACAGACGTTTGGGTCTCCCCGATCAGGTGCTTTTCCTTATATTTGTACAGGGGACATGGACATTGCTGGCTGGACGAGCATTTATTGCCCACCCCTGAGTACATTTGAGAGTGTACCACATTAGGACAACAGATTTCCTTCCCTGAAGGACATTAGTGAACCAGATGGGTTTTTCTGGTTTCATGGTCATCAGTATATTCTTAATTCCAGATATTATTTTATTGAATTCAAATTTCACCATCTTACGTTGTGGGATTTGCACCCAGAGCATTTCCCTGGATTACTGGCCCAGTGATAATCCCACTGGATCCCTGCGTGAGTGATCTGGTTGGAAGAGGAGCTGGGGAGGGTGTTCTCTGTGAGGTCCTCCTGGATCATCCCACAAGAAGACCCTCACTTTGGTTCAACGTCAGCCTGGAGATCACAGAACACCCGCAGGGCGGAAGGAGAATATTTGGCCCTTCGATGCCTACACCCACGTCCTATTCCCGTAATCCCCGCAAATTTAACCTGCTAATCCCCTGACCCACTAATTTAGCACGGCCAACCTAACCTGCACATCCTTTGGAAACCCACACGGATACAGGGAGAACATGCAGACTCTGCTCAGACAGTGACCCAAGGCCAGAATTGAACCTGGGACCCTGGCACTGCGAGGCAGCAGTGCCAACCACTGTGCCACCGTGCCGATCCGGTTCTGGGAGTAGGAAGGCATTGACCTTTGGCTCAGAGGTGAAAGTGTTTCCATTGAGCTACAGTTTGCATAGTCCGACCATAACCCTTTGCAAAGTAATTTGAGAGCTGTCATTAACAGTAATAGCTGCTCCAGACTGGCTATCCACACCCACCCATCAAGGGAGCTTGCGTGAATGAAGTCCTGTTTGTGAAAAGAAAATCCCATTTTGTGAAAATAGAAACTAAAAGAAACTCTTCCCCCCCTCCCCTTTTTAAAAAGAAAGTACCGGTTATTTCACAGACCCTTCTGGGGGTTGCATAACTTCTCAGTAAAATGCAGCGTGTGTGCTTTTAAATATTCATGATTTTGACAAGTGTGCCGTTGGTGAAAGTTTGTCAAGTTTCACACTGCTTGAGTCTCTCGGAGCTGTGAGTGTGTGTGTGTGTGTGTTTGTGTGTGTGTCAAAATAGCAGCCTTCAGAACCGACACTCACTTCCTTCCTGCTGAGTGATCAGCCGCAGACAGACACACACATACTCCGGGGCTGTGAAGCAAACCAGTCATCAGAGAACCAGAGATCGGAAAAGAAGCCTGACAAAGCCTGGATCTCTCTCGCTCACACACACACACACACACACACAGAGGAGCAGAGTGAAGCACAGGGAGCTCAAACTCAACGAGGAATTGACCCAACTGCGGTAGATCTGGAAAGGGCTACTCCATTCTCTCTCTCTCTCTCTCTGCAGCCAAGTTGTTACTTTGCTCTTTTCTCAGCCTGAAGGAGGTTTCGAAGCACTTTTCATTTGCCTGCGCAGCTCCTGCGCCGGGTAAGGGAACGCCAGCTGATAAAGCATCTGTGGATCCACAGACCCAACGGGGCAAGTCCTCCAGTTCAGTGACTGCAAAGATTCCCACTGGAGATTCTGCCAGAGTGTGCAGCCTTGCACCACCACCCCCCCCCCCCACGTCCCCTGCCGACAAGGTGGGTGTGTTTTTGGAGTTGGATTGAGAGTTTGAAGTCACCCTACCTTCCCCTTCTCCTCCTCCCTCCCTATCCATCTCCCCACAGCCTCCGCTCTCCTCTCCTCCACTCCTCACACATACACACACGCACCAGTTGGCTGCAGTAAGCTGGCATCACCTCACGGACTGGCACCCCTCTTAACGTGGGTAACGCAGGACGGTTGCGGGGCGGGGGGATGACTCCCCAGGCGATCCCGAATCTTCCCGACCGCTGCTCGGCTTTCCGAAGACTCCGCGCTGCCGCGTAGGGAACGCTGAGGGGACCCGTTGAAGAGATCCGCGCGCCTCGGCTTGGGATTCTGGACTTGACTTGGGCGCCCGTGACCTCCCCGGGATCCGGGAAGAGGGGAGAGGATGTTTTGAGTGGGGAGTTTTTTTTTTGCTGGAATGCCCGGGGCGATTCCGTAGTCGTTCCGGGGAGGGTGGGCAGAGCCCGGCTGCGGGGAGGGGAGAGTGGAGGTGCCAATCAGCAATTGGCTGGATGCCAGTCTCCGCCTGTTGCCCCCAGCCTGCCCCGTCCCTCCTCCTGTGGCGGATGCTATGGCTATGTGTACCTTGAGCAGCCTGGACACAATGAGTAACGAGGCTGAGTGCCCGCCTCGTACTAGCAGGCCGGCACTCCAGGTGCCCGAGAGGCAGGTTTCCCGCTGTCACGTGCGCCTGTCGGCGGGCGCCGGGGCGAGCGCTCCACACGGACACCACCAGGCCCGGGCGACCGAGGACTCGCCAGCGGGAGACGGGCCCCTGGGGCCAGGGAACCCTCAGTCACCAGCCGTCAACGAAGCCCGGGGCGCCGGGCACAGATTCAGGCCTGTCCCAGATCCAGATCGGAATAACCCGGCCTCCAGAACTGAATCCCGGCCCGGGGGAGGCAGGAGCGCGAGCGGGGACTCCCCCTGGATGGACGAGGGGGACCGTCTGGCAATGGACGCCGGCAGGACGGAGCGGGAGCGTCAGGAAGCGGGGGTGCCACCGGCACTGCGGGGCCTTGGGCCCATCGTGGGCCAGGAGGATGGGCTGTGCCGCGGGTTAGCCCGTCACTGCAGCACTGGGGACGCAGAAGACAGGCCGCTAGGCCTCAGGAGCCCTTCCCCGGCCCGGCCCTGTGGCAGCGGGGTGGAAATCCCTCATGTCATTGTGACGGAGCACGGACAGGATTACTGCGACGACCCCAGCGATGACACCAACCCCAATGGCGGATCCCGGTGTTTTATGCGGAAACTGTCCTCCTCTTCGGCCTCCTCGGCCGGCTTCTCCTCCTCCTGGGATGAGTCGGAGGAAGATATCTCCAGTGACCCTGACAGAGGAAGGGATGCCACCTCCACCTTCCTCCAGACCCTGGACCATCAGCCCAAAGCCAGAGTGGTGAGTACAATTGCATTTATATAGCGCCTTTAGCATCATAAACATCTCCAAACGTTAGAAAGCAAGATGTGACACCCAGTTCCCTGAGATGTTACACCAGATGTTTGGTCAACCAGGCCAGTTTTTGAGCACTATCGTGAGGCAGAGAGGTTTAGGGAGGGAATTCTAGTGATTAAAATCAGGGATGTCGGAGGGGCTCCGAGTTAGAGGAGTGCTGGTTATCTTGGAGAGTTGTGGAACTCGGGGAGTTTACAGAGATGGGGAAGGCCTTGGAAGGAACATCAAAATAAAGATGAGAATGTTCAACTCAAGGTTTTGCTTAACTGGATCATGAATAAGATCTTGGCTGTTCTGGTTGTGGCTTTAACTCCACTTTCTCCTCTGCATCCTTCCCCCTCATTACCCCCCCCCAACATCCCCTGCACCCCCTTGCACCACCCCCCCTAATCCTGCACCTGCCATTCCCCAAACCCCCTACACCCCACACCCGTTATACCCCGCACTCCCCGCCCTTCCTACAGCCTGCACTCCACACCCCCACCCACTACGCCTCCCTGCATCCCACACTCTCCAACCCCCCCACTCCCCCACCCCTCACACACCCAAGATCCCAACCCCCTCACTCACACACCCCGTTACCCCAATGCCCTCCCCTGTTGATTAAAAATGTGCTTAACTCAGCCTTGTATATACCCATCGACCCCGCCTCCACCGGGATAGAGAATTCCAAAGACTAATAATCCTTGGAAAGAAGAAGTTCCTCCTCATCTCCATTTGAACTGGGGGAATCACTCACTTTTAAACCGTGCCCCCTAGATCCCCATCAGTCCTCCCAGCATCCATCCTGTCGAGCCTCCTCAGGACCTTTTATCATAGAATCATCGAATCCCTACAGTGCAGAAGGAAGACCATTCAGCCCATCAAGCCTGCACTGACCACAATCTCACCCAGACCCTATTCCCATAGCCCCCATGTATTTACCTTAGCTGGTCTCCCTTGTCACTAAGGGGCAATTTAGCATGGCCAGCCCCCCCTAACCTGCACATCTTTTGCCCTGTGGGAGAAACCCGGAGGAAACCCGCACAGGCATGGGGAGAATGTTCAAACTGCATACAGCAGTGACCCAAGCGGGGAATCGAACCCTGGTCCTTGGCCCTTTGAGGCAGCAGCGCCGACCTCTAACTCTATGTTTCAGTAAGATCTCCTTCACCTAGGGGCCCACCCTGCTCCACCTTTCCCCATTAGATAACTCCTTCAATCCAGGAATTGGCTTAGTGCATCTTCTCCAAACTGCCTTCAATGTGAGTATATCCCTCTTAAAATAAAGAAACCAAAACTGCACACACCATTATATCGAAACACAGGAATTAGCAGCAGGAGTAGCTCACTCTGTCTTTTGAACCTTCTACACCATTCAGTATGATCAGAGCTCTCTCTCAATGCCTTACACCCACGCTCTCACTTGATACCTTTAGAGTCTAGATATCTATTTCCTTCTTAAATATATTCAGTGACTTAGTCTCAAGATGTGGTCTCCCCAAAGCCCTGTACAACTGTAGCAAGACTTACCTACTTTTATATTCCACTCCTGTTGTAATAAAGGTCAACATCTGTCTCCCTTGTAACCTGCTGCATACAGGTGCGAACTGTGATTCTTGGACAAAGACAACCAGATCCCTCTGCATTAAAAATAAAAAGAAACTAAACATTTTGCCATCTCTCTCCATTTGAATAATATTTTCTCATCCGGTCTTCCAGCCAAAGTGGTCAACACAACATTTTCTCACATTGAGCTACATGGGGCAGTAAAGTTAGCACTACTGCCTCACAGCACCAGGGACACAGGTTCAGTTCTCAGGTAGGGTCACTGTCTGTGCAGAGTCTGCACATTCTCACCGTGTCTGTGTGGGTTTCCTCCGGGTGCTCCGGTTGCAGAAAGACATGCTGGTTAGGTGCATTGGCCATGCTAAATTCTCCCTCAGTGGACCCAAACAGATGACAAAGTGTCACAACCAGGGGATTTTCACAGTAACTTCATTGCAGTGTTAATACAAGCCTACACATAACTAATAAATAAAATTTTACTTTATCTATCTATATTCCTCTGCAAACTCTTTGTATCCTTCTCACAGTTTGTATTTATTTATTTATTATTCATTAGTCACAAGTCAGCTTACATTAACACTGCAATGAAGTTACTGTGAAAATCTCCTCGTGGCCACAATCTGGTGCCTGTTCAGATCAATGCACCTAACTTGCACGTCTTTGGACTGTGGGAGGAAACCAGAGCACCTGAAGGAAACCCACGTAGATACGAGGAGAACATGCAGACTCTGCACAGACAGTGACCCAAACCGGGAATTGAACCCAGGTCCCTGGCACTGTGAGGCAGCAGTGCTCACCACTGTACCACTCATCCTATCTTTTTTATAAAATTGCTTTGTGGATGTTACCGGTTTGGAGGGGAGGGTACAGATTCTGGTGTTTCAATACATCCTGAGCAGTGTGTAGATGAGAGATAGGACAGTCACTGAGTTGGACAGTGGTGGGGGGCGATCCTTGGGGTCACTGTGTGGGACAGAGCTATCCCAGGGTAAGTATCAGGGAATTGTCAACAGCAGCCACACTCTGGAGTGGATTTGTCTGCTTAACCTGTTCCAGCAATGATGAGATTCCTGTTACGGTGTACACTTCCTCTGAGAGCAGAGGAGGTGAACGGGAGGTGTTCAAAATCCCAAAATGTTCTGTGAGAGTAAAAAGTGGCACGGTGGCACAGTGGTTAGCACTGCTGCCTCACAACGCCAGGGACTCAGGTTCGATTCCCGGCTTGGATCACTGTCTGTGCGGAGTCTGCATGTTCTCCCTGTCTCTGCATGGGTTTCCTCCGGGTGCTCCGGTTTCCTCCCACAGTCCAAAAGCCATGCTGGTTAAGGTGCATTGGCCGTGCTAAATTCTCCCTCAATGTATCTGAACAGGCTCCGGAGTATGGGGACTAGGGGATTTTCATAGTAACTTCATTGCAGTGTTAATGTATGCTGATTTGTGACACTAATGAATAAACTAATCTGGAACGTAGTGCCTGATTTCACTAAAACTTTCAGAAGGAGAACTGGATTGAAACTGGAAAAGGAAAGTGATTGCAGGGTTATGTGGGAAGGGCAACTGGGGAAGAGGGAGTTACTGGATAGATCCTTCAAAGAACAGTAACTGGAAGAATGGGATGCTTCTGTCGAGCTATTGGGAATGGGAGGGTCCATTTGTACCGCCCTCCCCAGCACTCTCCCACCTTCCCCACACAGCGAGACCCAAGATCAGAAACAGAATCTTCTTGTCTCAGACAGACATTCACAGACCTGGCAGCTTGCAGTTTCTATATTTCTCTGTGTAATAAAAGCAGACTGAAAGGACTATAATTCTTCTATATACACACACATCAATATCACATAAACGCAAGGGACTGGAATCCTTTGTAACATCCTGTCACCATTTTTCTTGTGTCTATTTCTGTAGAAGGATTGTTTTACACAGAGAGTGCTGATGACATTGTTGGATGGGGGGAAATCAGGCTGAGAGGATTTCCCATGTTCACAGTGTGAACAAAATTCCCTTCACAATCCAGGCCACTGGAATGACATCCAACTGTGTGAGGAAAGCCCTCACACAGCATTCCCTTCCTCTGCCTCCCACCTCCGCCTCCCACCTCCGCTCTCCCACCTCCGCTCTCCCTGATCCGAATGGATATCTCTCCTCTCCTTGATCTGAATGGATATCTCTCCTCTCCTTGATCTGAATGGATATCTCTCCTCTCCTTGATCTGAATGGATATCTCTCCTCTCCTTGATCTGAATGGATATCTCTCCTCTCCTCTCCCTGATCCGAATGGATATCTCTCCTCTCCTCTCCTTGGTCCAAATGGATATCTCTCCTCTCCTTGATCCGATGGATATCTCTCCTCTCCTTGATCCGAATGGATATCTCTCCTCTCCTTGATCCGAATGGATTTCTCTCCTCTCCTTGATCTGAATGGATATCTCTCCTCTCCTCTCCCTGATCCGAATGGATATCTCTCCTCTCCTCTCCTTGGTCCAAATGGATATCTCTCCTCTCCTTGATCTGAATGGATATCTCTCCTCTCCTCTCCCTGATCCGAATGGATATCTCTCCTCTCCTCTCCTTGGTCCAAATGGATATTTCTCCTCTCCTTGATCTGAATGGATATCTCTCCTCTCCTCTCCCTGATCCGAATGGATATCTCTCCTCTCCTCTCCTTGGTCCAAATGGATATCTCTCCTCTCCTTGATCCAATGGATATCTCTCCCCTCCTTGATCCGAATGGATTTCTCTCCTCTCCTTGATCCGAATGGATATCTCTCCTCTCCTCTCCTTGGTCCAAATGGATATCTCTCCTCTCCTTGATCCGATGGATATCTCTCCTCTCCTTGATCTGAATGGATATCTCTCCTCTCCTTGATCCGATGGATATCTCTCCTCTCCTCTCCTTGATCCGATGGATATCTCTCCTCTCCTTGATCCGAATGGATATCTCTCCTCTCCCTGATCCGAATGGATATCTCTCCTCTCCTCTCCTTGATCCAAATGGATATCTCTCCTCTCCTTGATCCGATGGATATCTCTCCTCTCCTCTCCTTGATCCGATGGATATCTCTCCTCTCCTTGAACCGAATGGATATCTCTCCTCTCCTTGATCCGAATGGATATCTCTCCTCTCCTTGATCTAAATGGATATCTTTCCTCTCCTTAAATGCCAGTTGACTGCAAATAACCTTTGATCCGCGCCCAGGGTCAACAGTGGGGCATCTGGATTGTTTTCACTCTAGTTTCGGACCAGCTGAGGTTAATCTCACCTCCACACAGTCGTGCAAACAACTGGGAAAAGCTTCATCCCCAGAAATTGCCCTCCACCCTGTCTAACATCCTGATGTGAAAATATACCCCATCCTTTCACTATCACTGCGTCAACAGCGTGGAACCCCCCCTCCCTAATTGCTCATCAGAAGGTGATAACAAGCTGTCTTCTTGAATTGCTGCAGTTCCTTTTGTGTAGGTGCACCCACAGTGCTGTTAGGGAGGGAATTCCAGGATTTTGACCCAGTGACAGTGAGGGAACAGCAATAAATTTCCAAGTCAGGATGGTGAGTGACTTGGAGGGGAAGCTTCAGGTGGTGGTGAACCCAGGTATCTGTTTCTCTTGTCCTTCTACATGGTAATAATTGTGGGTTTGAACAAAGAACAAAGAACAAAGAACAAAACAGCATGGGAAACAGGCCCTTCGGCCCAACGAGCCCACGCTGCCACCCCAATGTTCCTGCCTCTACCCGCGATCCCTGTCCATGTTTATAGATCTATGAATTAAAAACCAAATTTGAGACAGTTTAGGGAGAATTTGTTTTGTCAATTAGCCTAAGAGCACATCTTTGGGATGTGGGAGGAAACCGGAGCTCCCGGAGAAAACCCACACAAGCACGGGGAGAATGCGCAAATTCCCACAGACACAGGCCCAAATCCATGTATCTGCACAGCACAGCAATAGTCACTGAGCTGTCGTGTTGCCCATCAGATGGTCCAGGTCAAGCATACACTAACAACGTGAAGCAGTAGGATACTCTCAAGAAAGATCCTGGAAGATGTTTCTAAGGAGCTTTGAGTTCCTGCAGTGGATCTTGTAGACGGTACACACGGCTGTGTCGGTTGAGGAGGGATTGAATGTGGAAAGGATAGAATGAAGTGAGCTGCTTTGTACTGGGTGGTGTGGAGCCCTTCGAGTGTTGCTGGAGCTGCACCTACCCAGGCAAGCGGTTTTGCCCATATCCTATGAATGATTATAAAAATGGAACACGGTCAGTGCCTGAGATATCAGTAACGCCAAAAAAAACGCTGGAGAAGAATCTAGAAGTGTTAAGAAAGTGCTGAGTTAAGGCATCTTGGAATCAGTTAGGTAACAACTCCATGTGTTTACCTTGTTAGCCCTCTGACACTAGGATCAATTTAGCTTGGCCAATCCACCTAATCCACACATCTTTGGACTGTGGGAGGAAATGGGAGTACCTGGAGAAAACCCATGCAGAGATGGGGAGAACGTACAAACTCTGCACAGACAGTGACCCGAGGGACAGAATCGAACCTGAGTCCCTGGCGCTGTGAGGCACTGTACTAACCACCGTGTCACCATATGATGGCTGACTCTCAACTGCCCTCGGGCAAATAGGGATGGGCAATGAATGCTGGCCAGCCAGTGACACCCATGTCCCAGGAATAAATAAAAAAATAAGGTTTGTGTGGAGGGTGAAGAGTTTGACAGGAGCCAGAAGCTGGAATAGATAGTGTTAGGGTGTGACAGGGTGACAGAATGTGCTGGACACTGTGTAAAGATATCCTGACTGTGTTGGAGAGGCAGAGATGTTTGATCAGTATCACACTGACCTGGGGATTGTTTCCAGGGAGGAGGCTCACTATTAATCTCTCAGCTATTGCCCTGTCAGACATTCCAGCTCTACTTAAGGTTTATTCAGCACTTTCCACAGTCTGAGAGACTGGTGCTGACAGGACGCTAACTGTCCATTCCATTGAATTAAGCAGCATGTATCCCGATGGAAAGATGACATTAAAACCTGCACGCACGTGGTTGTTATTTTTAGACTCAACTACTCCGAAGCAATCCCAGCCAGTCTCCCACATTGTTTTCTATAAACTTCAGCTCTTCCAGAACATTCCTCCTCATTCTCACTCAGCGGGCTGGCCTGTGGGATATTGTAATATACAACCTTCCCAACCTTCTGCTGACCAGGCCTTCAGTACTGTAATCCACTCTATATCCCTCTATCTTTACCTCTACCACACTTTCAAAGTTAACTTGAAACATACCCACTCCGGTCACCTGCCTCTAACACCTCACATTGTTTGGAATCAACTTTGCTTTACAATGCTGCTACTGAAGGTTTTGAAATACTTCACTCTGACCAATGGGATATTGTAATACTGACCTGTGCAATATTGTAACACTGACCTGTAGGATATTGTAATACTGACCCATATGATATTGTAATACTGACCAGTGGGATATTGTAATGCCAATGCACCATCTTGTAATACTGACTTGTGGGACGTTGTAATACTGACCTGTGAGACATTGTAATACTGACCTGTGAGATATTGTAATACTGACCTGTGAGATATTGTAATACTGACCCATGTGATATTGTAATACTAACCTGTGGGATATTGGAGTACTGACCAGTGAAATATTGTAATACCGATGCACCATCTTGTAATGCTGACTTGTGGGATGTTGTAATATTGACCTGTGAGATATTATAATGCTGACCAATGGGATATTGTAATACTGACCTGTGGGATATTGCAAGATTGATCAGTGAAATATTGTAATGCTGATGGCATATTTTAATGTTGACTGTGGGATATTGTAATACTGACCTGTGGGATATTGTAATACTGACCAGTGAGATATTGTAATACTGACCTGTGGGATACTGTAATACTGATCTGTGACATATTGTAATGATGACTTATGGGATATTGCAATACTGCTGTGAATATTGTAATACTGACCTGTGGGATATTGTAATGTTGAAACGTGGGATACTATAATACTGACCTGTGAGATACGATAATGTTGACCTGTGGGATATTGCAATACTGACCAGTGAGATATTGTAATGCTGATATATGCATATTGTAATCTTGATCTGTGGCTTATTGCAATATTGACCTATGAGAAATTGTAATACTGACCAAAGGGGTATTGTAATATTGACCTGTAGGATATTGTAATACTGACATGTGAGATATTGTAATGTTGACCTGTAGGATATTATAATACTAATATGTGATATTGTAATACTGACCCATGAGATATTGTAATACTGATCCGTGGGATATTGTGATACTGACTCGTGGGATATTGTAATGTTGACCTGTAGGATATTATAATACTAATATGTGATATTGTAATACTGACCCATGAGATATTGTAATACTGATCCGTGGGATATTGTGATACTGACTCGTGGGATATTGTAATGTTGACCTGTAGGATATTATAATACTAATATGTGATATTGTAATACTGACCCATGAGATATTGTAATACTGATCCATGGGATATTGTGATACTGACTCGTGGGATATTGTAATGTTGATTCGTGGGATATTGTAATGTTGAGCTGTGGGATAATGTATTGTTGAGCTGTGAGAATTGTAATGTTGAGCTGTGGGATATTGTAATTTGATCTAGTGGTTATGTGATCTGTGGGAAGTGTGATTCTGATTAGAATCCATCAGTGCATGAACAGTGTATATTGATAAATGTGGTTCAGGTAAAACTGAGGTAGTTCTTTACAAGGTGAAATTGAACATCAATGTGATAGAACCATTATTGTCATCTTGTTTATCCTGACTGTTAATATTTCATTGTTTAATTTAGAGGAGTTAATTTCTTTGGTGTAACGCCTACCAGTAGTAACAGATTGAAGACTGTCACATGAATCTGCTATCAGTAAACTGTCGGAATGGTGTAAAGATAGAGGGAGGCGATGGCCTCGTGGTATTATCGCTAGACTGTTAATCCAACAACTCAGCTAATATTCTGGGGATCTGGGTTCGAATCCCACCACGGCAGATGGTGGAATTTGAATTCAATAAAAAATATCTGGAATTATGAATCTACTGATGACCACGAAACCATTGTCGATTGTCAGGAAAACCCCCCGTCTGGTCTACATATGACTCCAGAACCACAGTAATGTGGTTGTCTCTCAGATGCCCACAGGCACCGAGGGATGGGTGATAAATACTGGCCCAGCCAGCGATGCTCATGTCCCATCAATAGGTCAATTTAATGTTATTGCAGAGTGGGGGAGTCTGTGAATGACACGGGTGTGTCTGATCTGCGAGCGATTCCCACTGTTCTGGTGACCTGCCACTCAGCCCAGGTTGCACAAGATTGGGTTTAAAAACAAATGCCGTTGCGGTGAGAGACTGGGGGGGGGAACGCTGTTGGGGGGGGGGGGGGGGGGGTGGTGGTGACGGGAGAATCTCCCTCTTTCCATTTTCTGTAGGGTTGTCCCTACATGGACGCCAATATCAGATAATCACCAAGAAAGCCAGCAGGGAGCTCAGAAGAAACTTCTTCAGCCAAAGAGGATTTGGAACTCGCCAGCGCAGGGAGAGGTTGAAGTGAATCGTATCAATGTGTGTGAGGGGAACCTAGATAAAGATTTTGCTGCGTTCGCTGCCGATGGCGCAGTGACGAGGAATGTTGTAGACCAGATTGGAAGAGTGAAGAGGGTCGTGGTGTTGGGGGAGGTGACAAGGATGGGAAAGAGCAAGAATCCTCCCTCCCAAACCACCACCACCACCATCCCCCCAATACCCCCACTTCCCACCCTCCAGGAAAGGATTTTAGAACAAAGATGAGAATTTAAAATCCCAACTGGGAGAGGAGGGTGGAGGAATGAGGAGTGGAATGCCAGAAATGCGGCCATGAGTAAAGCAACCCAGAAAGGTCATACAATGGTAGAATCGTACAGTATAAAAGGAGGCCATTTGGCCCATTGAGTCTGCACTGACCATAATCCCATCCAGGACCCAGTCCCATAATCCCATGTATTTACCCTAGCTATTCACCCTGATACTAAGGGGTAATTTAGCATGGCCAATCCACCTAAACCATTCATCTTTGGACTATGGGAAGAAACCAGAGCATATGGAGGAAACCCACGCAGACACAGGGAGAATATGCAGGCTCCACATAGTCACCCAAGGCCGGAATTAAACCCAAGTTCCTTAAATTCTGAGGTAGTAGTGCTAACCAGCGTGCCACCGTGGGGAATGCAGGGGGAGATGAATGAGTATATGTGGAGTATGTGTGTGGGTGTGTGTGTAGGGGTGTGTGGGTGAGTGTGTGTGTGTGGGGGTGTGGGGGTGTGTGTGTGGGTGGGTGTGTGTGTGAGTGACTGTGTGTATGAGTGTGCATGAAATGTGTGCGTGTGAGTGTGAGTGTGTGTGTGTGTGTGTGTGTGTATGTGTGTGTGTGAGACTCTGTGTATGTGTGTGTGAGAGCGAGAGTGTGTGTGTGTGAATGTGTGTATGTATGTGTGAGTGTGTGTGAGATTGTGTGTGTATGAGAGTGTGTGTGTGCGTGAGACTGTGTGTGAGTGTTTTGTGTGTGTGTGTGTGTGAATATTTTGTGTGTGTGTGTGTGTGTATGTGTGTGTGTGTATGTATGTGTGAGTGTTTTGTGTGTGTGAGTGTTGTGTGTGTGTGTGAGTAGTGTGTGTGAGATTGTGTGTGTGTGTGAGTGGTGTGCGTGAGACTGTGTGTGAGTGTTTTGTGTGTGTGTGTGTATGTGTGTGTGTGTGTGTATGTGTGTGTGTGTATGTATGTGTGAGTGTTTTGTGTGTTTGTGTGTATGTATGTGTGAGTGTGTGAATGCGTGTGTGTGTGAATGTGTGAGTGTTTTGTGTGTTTGTGTGTGTGTGAATGTGTGTGTGTGAATGTTTTGTGTGTTTGTGTGTGTGTGTGAATGTGTGCGTGTCTGTGAATGTGTGAGTGTTTTGTGTGTTTGTGTGTATGTGTGTTTGTGTGAATGTGTGTGTGTGTGAATGTGTGAGTGTTTTGTGTGTTTGTGTGTATGTATGTGTGAGTGTTTTGTGTGTGTGTGTTGTGTGTGTGTGTGAGTGGTGTGTGTGTATTTTTCACACCAGTCTAGTTTATCTGTGTAGAAGTCGGTGTGAACCTCCCATTTGTGTCAGACAGTAAGTTTCTGCCTCAGTGTGGAAAGATCAGACAGTTTCCCTCTGATAACAGTCAGCCGTGCTGATGTTCCATGTGATATATCAGTGTTGGCCTTGAGACAGGCCCCTCCTTATCTCTGCTTCACTCTTGTTTTGTGTCAGCTAGTTGGTGTTGCAGCCTTGGGGCTGGTTGGAAAATTATTTATTTTTAAGTGAGTTTTTGATTGTTAAAAGATGAAGTGAATAGATACACCAGGGAGGCTGGGAGTGAACAGAGAGCAGTCGCAGAGAATAGCTACGGAGAGACCACAGCTTTTAGCTTGTGTTATCACTATTGCAGCTTGATAATAATGTGTCAAATCCAGTGTTGTCTACAGTTTCAGGCTTTCTATACAATTTGGAGCAGGGTCCAGTACCTCCATGAATTGTCACTGCCACACACAGCTTCCGGAAGCTTCTTCTTTCCTTCACTGGTCCTTTTCACATTGCTGGCTGTGTGGTCTTACTGTGTGAGCCTCCATTGTTCCAGAATATGATGCCTCACAGCAATTATATCTTGAGATGGTGACACTGTCTTTTCTCCGAACAAAGGACATTCTTACCCGAGTGAAAGTGCAACAAAGGTTCACTGCACTCGTTCCAGGGCCCCACGAGGAGAGATTGAATAAATTAGATCAATATTCCCTGGAGTGAGAGGTGATTTCATTGAAACATACAGGGGGTGATCTTCAGACGGTGCTCACTGTCTGTGGGGGTGGGGGCAGGAAGCTCAAGATCCAGCGAGATCCAGAAATCGCCAATCCTGCCGAACAGTCAGCCATTTCTGATTATTACGGCACAGGAACAGGCCCTTCAGCCCTCCAAGCCTGTACTGACCATGCTGCCCAACTGAACTAAAACCTCCTATTCTTCTGGGAATCATATCCCTCTATTCCCATCCTATTCGTGTATTTGTCCAGATGCCTCTTAACACTCACTATTGCATCTGCTCCCACTATCTCCGCCGGCAACAAGTTCCAGGCACCCACCACCCTCTGTGTAAAAAACAGGCCTCGTACATCTCCTTTAAACCTCGCCCCTCGCACCTTAAACCTGTGCTCCCTAGTAATTGACTCTTCCACCCTGGGAAAAAGCTTCTGACTATCCACTCTCTCCATACCCCTCATCATTTTGTAGACTTCTATCAGATCTCTTAACCTCCGTCACTCCAGTGAGAACAAACCAAACCACACCTCAGGTTCCACATTGGGCAAGACCTGATTACAATATATTTCGTTTTGATTTAATTTGATTTATTATTGTCACATGTATTAACATACAGTGAAAAGTATTGTTTCTTGCGCGCTATCCAGACAAAGCATACTGTTCATAGAGCAGAAAAGGAGAGAGAGTGCAGAATGTAGTGTTACAGTCATAGCTAGGGTGTAGAGAAAGATCAACTTAGTGTGAGGTAGGTCCATTCAACAGTCTGACGGCAGCAGGTGAGGGTGGGATGGGATTTTTGTTGGGCTGGGTTGGGGGGGTTTGGGGCAGGGCATGGGTGGGGGGGTGGGTCTTCTCACTAAGCTATTCTGAGTGAGAGTTGGGGGGGGGGATTCTCACTAGCCAGGAGTGAGTGAGGGTGGGGGGGGGATCCTCACATAGCCAGGGAGTGAGTAAGGGGGGGGGGGATTCTCACTTGTTGTTTTGGGGGAGACAGTTGTTCTCACTAGCCAGGGAAGTGAGAGTTTGTGAGGGTGGAGTTTCACTAGCCAGGGAGTGAGTAAGAGTAGGGGGGACGCTCACTAGCCAGGAGTGAGTAAGGAGAGGGGATTCTCATAGCTAGGGAGAAATCTCACTAGCACGGGAGTGGTAAGAGGTAGGAGGGATTCTCACTAGCTAGGGAGAGAGTGAGGGTGGGGGGGGGAAGGGGACTCACTAGCCAGTGAGTGAGGGTAGGGGGGGATTCTCACTAGCCAGGGAGTGAGTAGGGGAGGGGATTCTCACTAGCCAGGGAGTGAGTAAGGGTAGGGGGGGATTCTCACTAGCCAGGGAGTGAGTAAGGGTAGGGGGGATTCTCACTAGCCAGGGAGTGAGTAAGGGTAGGGGGATTCTCACTAGGGATAGAGTGGGGGGGAGGGAGAGAGTGAGAGTGGGGGGGGGGATTCTCACTAGCTAGGGAGGAGAGTGAGGGTACTAGGGGGGGGGATTCTCACTAGCTAGGGAGTGAGTAAGGGTAGGAGGGGATCTCACTAGCCAGGGAGTGAGTAAGGGTAGGAGGGGATTCTCACTAGCCAGGGAGGGGGGGGAGGGAGTGAGTAAGGGTAGGGGGGGATTCTCACTAGCTAGTTGGGGGATTCTCACTAGCCAGGGAGTGAGTAAGGGTAGGGGGGGATTCTCACTAGCTAAGGGTAGGGGGGGATTCTCACTAGCTAGGGACTAGTAAGGGTAGGGGAGGGATTCTCACTAGCCAGGGAGTGAGTAAGGGTAGGGGGGGAGTTCTCACTAGCCAGGGAGTGAGTAAGGGTAGGGGGGGATTCTCACTAGCTAGGGAGAGTGAGAGTGGGGGGGGATTCTCACTAGCCAGGGAGTGAGTAAGGGTAGGGAGGGATTCTCACTAGCTAGGAGAGAGTGAGGTCGGGGGGGGGGATTCTCACTAGCTAGGGAGAGAGTAAGGGTAGGGGGGGATTCTCACTAGCCAGGGAGTGAGTAAGGGTTAGGGGGGATTTCACTAGCCAGGGAGAGAGGATGGGGGGGATTCTCACTAGCCAGGGAGTAAGGGTAGGGGGGAGTAAGGGAGTGGTAAGGGTAGGGGGGGATTCTCACTAGCCAGGGAGAGAGAGTGAGAGTGGGGGGGGGATTCTCACTAGCCGGAGTGAGTAGGGTAGGGGGGGATTCGCAAGGGAGAGTGAGAGTCTCACTAGCTAGGGAGAGAGTGGGTAGGGGGGGGATTCTCCACTAGCTAGGGAGAGGATTCTCACTAGCCAGGAGAGAGTGAGAGGGGGGGGGGGATTCTCACCTGAGCTAGAGGGAGAGAGTGAGAGTGGGGGGAGGGATTCTCACTAGCCAGGGAGTGAGTAAGGGTAGGGGGGGATCTCACTAAGCCAGGGAGAGTGAGAGTAGGGGGGGGATTCTCACTAGCCAGGGAGTGAGTAAGGGTGATGGGGGGATCTCACTAGCCAGGGAGTGAGTAAGGGTAGGGGGGATTCTCACTAGCTAGGGAGAGAGTGAGAGTGGGGGGGGGATTCTCACTAGCTAGGGAGAGAGTAAGGGTAGGGGGGGATTCTCACTAGCTAGGGAGAGAGTGAGAGTGTGGGGGGGGGGATTCTCACTAGCAGGGAGACTCACTTGAGGGAGAGTAAGGGTAGGGGGGGATTCTCACTAGCTAGGAGAGAGGTGAGGAGTGGGGGGAGGGGATCTCACTAGCCAGGGAGTGAGTAAGGGTAGGGGGGATTCTCACTAGGGTAAGGGGGGGGGATTCTCACTAGCCAGGGAGTGAGTAAGGGTAGGGGGGGGACTCACTAGCTGGGAGAGAGTGAGAGTGGGGGGGGGGGATTCTCACTAGCTCGGGAGAGAGTAAGGGTAGGGGGGGATTCTCACTAGCCAGGGGAGAGTGAGGTGGGGGGGGATTCTCACTAGCCAGGGAGTGAGTAGGGTAGGGGGATTCTCACTAGCTAGGGAGAGAGTGAGAGTGGGGGGCGGGGATTCTCACTAGCAGGGATGAGTAAGGGTAGGGGGGGATTCTCACTAGCCAGGGAGTGAGTAAGGGTAGGGGGGGGGATTCTCCCTAGCCAGGGAGTGAGTGAGAGTGGGGGGGGATTCTCACTATCTAGGGAGAGAGTGAGAGTGGGGGGGGGGGGATTCTCACTAGCCAGGGAGGAGTAAGGGTAGGGGGGGATTCTCACTAGCCAGGGAGGAGTGAGTTCTCACTAGCCAGGAGTGGGAGGTGGGATTCTCACTAACAGGGAGTGAGTGAGGGGGGGATCTCACTAGCTGGGGGAGAGTAGGGTCTCACTAGCCAGGGAGGAGGAAGGGGGGGGGGGGATTCTCACTAGCCAGGGAAGTGAGTGAGGGATTCTCAATAGCCACTAGGAGTTGATGAGGTGGGGGGGGGGGATTCTCACTAGCCAGGAGAGAGTGGGAGAGTGGGGGGGGGGATTCTACTAGCCAGGATGAGAGTGAGAGTGGGGGGATTCGCACTAGCTAGGGAAGAGTGAGAGAGTGGGGGGCGGATTCTCCTAGCTGGGAGGGGAGAGTGGGGGGGGATCTCACTAGCCAGGGAGAGAGTGAGAGTGGGGGGGGGGGTTAATTCTCACTAGCTAGGAGAGAGTGAGAGTGGGGGGGCTTCTCACTAACCAGGGAGTGAGTGAGGGTGGTAGTGAGGGGGAGTGGGCGGATTCTCCCCAGCTAGGAGTGAGTGAGGATGGTAGTGAGGGGGGGAGGGGCGGATCTCCCCACTAGGGATTGAGCTTGGAGGATGGTAGTGAGGGGGAGGGGGCGGATTCTCCCCTAGCTAGGGATTGAGTGAGGGTTGGGGGGGGGATTCTCACTAGCCAGGGAGTGAGTGAGGGTGGTAGTGAGGGGTAGGGGGCGGATTCTCCTAGCCAGGGAGTGAGTTGATGTAGAACTGGCCCCTGTTTGCCAGTCTCGCCATCTTACAGAGACCCTCTTGGTGCTCAGGCCTGACTCCTCCTGGCTCTGTACCAATGGGCAATGGGGCCTCCTTCACCTCACACCCACGGTGAGTTCCTGACACCCTGCATCATCGCCACCATAGTAGATATGTGAAGGAACTAAAGTGGTGAATTTAATGTGCATGTTCTATAAGATTTCCTTTCATTTCAAAGCCAATAGGCAAGTGTTATCCCTTCACCCGAGCTCTTTCTCGACATGGTATCCTAACCCCCATGCGTTTCAGGTAAAAGATATTCTGGTGAAATAGAGATGGGGGTCCCTCCAGTTCACACTTGCAAACATTACTCTTGACCAGAATGGTGAGAACCAAGTGAATGAAACCTCACAGGGACACAGCTAATCTCCAATACCCTCTGAACTCTATCTCGAGACCATTACCTTAACAGCACAGACAAACTAACCACTGGAGCCCTTAGTACAAGTTAGGTCCATTCAAAAGTCTGACAGCAGTAGGGAAGAAGCTGTTTTTGAGTCAGTTGGGATGTGAGCTCAAACTTTCAAATCATTTTCCCAATGAAAGGCGTTGGAAGAGAGAATGTCAGGATGTGTGAGGTCTTTAATTATAACTGGCTGCTTTTCCAAGGCAGCAGGAAGTGTAGACAGAGTCAATGAATGGGAGGCTGGTTTGCATGATGGGCTGGGCTACATTACAACTCTTTGTAGCTTCATGTATGGGGATATAGTGAAAAATATTGTTCCTTGCGTGTAGTACAGATAAAGGATGCCATTCATAGAGAAGGAGAGAGTGTGGAATGTAGTGTTACAGTCATAGCTAAGGTGTAGAGGAAGATCGACTTAATATTCATTTAGAAGTCTGACAGCAGCCAAAATTGCTACTAACAAAACCACAACAAAACTGTGGCAATCTTTGGAATTCTGGAACCCAGAGGGTTGGGAATGCTGAGTGCCGAGTCTGTTCAGAGTAGCGGTTTGATAGGCCTCTGGTTGTTAGTGAAGCCATGGGGATATGGGTTGGTACAGGAAAGTGGAGTTGAAGTTGTGTCTATTGGTTGGCGGGGTCAGAATCCAGATTCCTGCTCCTTCTCTGAGTACACAAATCCACCGGCCCATTTCCCAGCGTCACACCGTGATTACCCTTCACACTTACTGACTTGATTGGTTGCCAAGTACTTTACAAGGTCCTAAAGTTAGATTGGGTGCCATAAAAATGCAAATACTTTCATTTGGTTAATTCCCAGTGTTTAAAACCCTCATTAAAAATAAGATAGTGGCGAGTATTGATCAAATTAATATGGTAAATGATGGTGAGGATGGATTGCTGAAGGGGTGGTTCTTGTTAATCGAACTTATTGCTGTTTGCTAAGGCAGTGTGTGAGGGCGTGGGTGTGGTGTACCTAGGTATCAGTAAAACCTTTGATAGGGTGGTCCCGCAAGAATTAGCTGCAATACAGAAAGTGAAGGCGTTCTTATTGACTACAAATTGTTGATTGCCACAATCCTTGCCCTGTGGCAGTGAGTCAATTAAACGCTGTAACATACTAAAAGATCAATATTGAAATGATGCAGCTCAGTAAATCATTGGCATGAGTGCACTTTGTACACTTCTATTTGCTCCACTCCATGAAGGATATTGCAGCAGGAGAAAGCGAGGTAGAATGAATGGGGTGTCCCAGTGGATAGCACTGCTGCCTCACAGCACTGGGGACCCGGGTTCAATTCCGGCCTCGGGTCACTGTCTGTGAGTCTGCACATTCTCCCCATGTCTGCGTGGGTCTCCTCTGAGTGCTCGGGTTTCCTCCCACACTTCAAAGATGTGCCTTGTCAAATTGCTCCTTAGTGTCGGGGGACTAGTTAGGGTAAATGTATGGGTAAAAATGTTTCCCTCATCCCCTTAAACCTCCTGACCCTCACCTTGAACATTCTCTCTATCGATACTATCTGTTCCTCTTCATATCATGAAAACTTTGAACGCATTGCCCCTGAACTTTCTAAATTCCAGGTTGTTAGTTTATATATTCTCTCCCCATAACTTAGCCCTTGAAATCTAGGTAAAGATAAGTTACGTTCCCTTCAAGGTCCTCTGCTCTTCCTAAAATCATAGAATCTCTACAGTGCAGAAGGAGGCCATTCAGCCCATCGAGTCTGCACCGACCACAATCCCACCCAAGTCCTGTTCCCGTAACTCCACATATTTACCATAGCTAGTGCCCCGACACAAATTTAGCATGGTCAATAGAATCATAGAACCGTAAAGTGCAGAAAGAGGCCCTTTGGCCCATCAAGTCTGCACTGACCACAATCCCACCCATGTCCCTGCTTATTTTACCCACTAATCCCTCTAACCTAAGCATCCCAGGACACTAAGAGGCAATTTTAGCATGGCCAATCAACCTAACCTGCACATCTTTGCACTGTGGGAGGAAACTGGAGCATCCAGAGGAAACCCACGCAGACATAGGAAGAATGTGCAGACTCCACACAGACAGTAAGCTGAGGCTGGATTTGAACCCAGATCCCTGGCATCGTGAGGCAGCAGTGCTAACCACCGTGCCACCCAGAACTGCTTGTAGATCTGCAAACGCGGTCCAAATGAGGCTATATATAGCTGAGGCTCCTTGTAGTCTAGTCCTCAGGATGTCAAGGCCATTTTAATTGTAACCATGATATTTTCTTGATCTTAGAACCTGGATTCCCAGTCTCTTTGAACTTCCACTATTCCTAACTTTTGCATCATTCAGACAATATCCTATTCTATCCTCTTTAGGCTTAAAAGGGAATGCATTGAGTCACACTGTGACCAGTGGCATAATAGTAATGTCACTAGACTAGTAAGCCTGAGGCCTAGCTTAAAACATCTGGGGAATGGATTTAAAGAGTTGGTTTCTATTCAATTCTTTAATAAATCTGGAATTGAAAGCTGGTCGCAGGACAGGTGACCATGAAACCATTGTCAATTGTCGGAAAATTACTTTCACTGTCACTTTAGGGAACCAATCCTCACCGGTCTATGTGTGACTCCGGAGCCACAGAGTCAATGTAGCTGACTCTGAACTGACCTCTGAAATGGTCCAGCAAGTCACTCAGTTAGGGACAGGTCACAAATAACAAAGAGCAAAGGGAAGTATAGCATGGGAACAAGGCATTTGGCCCTCCAAGCCTGTGTTGATCATGTTGCCAGCAACACTCACATCTCATGATAGAATAAATTTTAAAATAAGTTTTGACCCTTCCTCGCTCAGTTATCTCTGTTGAATTTGAGGCGAGGTTGAATGCACCTCAAAGATTCCAGAGGTAGGGTTATAGAATAGGAGGAAGCCTGTGTACTATATGCAATGTTGAACGTTAGCATGGGGGTTAGCATTGCTGTCTCAGGGACTCGGGTTCAATTCTGGCTTCGGATCACTGTCTGCATAAGGTCTGTGCGTTCATCCGTGTCTGCGTGGGTTTCCTCCGGGTGCTCCGGTTTCCTCCCACACTCCAAAAGATGTGCGGTGCTAAATTCCCCTTTAATGTCAGGGGGAGCTAGCTAGGGTAAATACATGGGGATAGGGTCTGGGTGGGACTCAATGGGTCGAATGGCCTCCTTCTGCACTGTAGGGATTCTATGATTCTGTAAGTGTCCAATATCAGTTATACTGTAGATTCAATGTGTGAACTTATTCCAATCCACTGACTTTCCAGATATACTGCTCTGGTGTCCCTGAATGTATAACTCTCACCCACAGGTATTGTTCCGAGGAGGATGTGGGCAAAGACACATTCATTACCCACCTGGGCCTTGCTTTGTATCAGTAGGTTTGATGACTGAGTGGCTTTCTGAGCCTTTAGAAGTTAACCAGCCACCACATGTGGGTCAGAGTAGGTTTCCATGACTGAGGGACGGTTATATTCATGAGCACTGCCTCAGGATAGGACCACTTCTATCAAACTCCGATTGCAACGTAACCCGGGTGGGAATCTAAACTCACGATCCCAGTACCATAACCATTGAAATACACTCCCCTGTACAAACAATCTGCATTTAGATAGCGCCCTCAGTGTCACAGAACATCCTGTGACACTTCACAGGGACATTATCAAGCAGAACTTATCATTGAGTCTCATTTGACCAAATCCTTGATGTAGGGAATAGGATTTAAGGAACATTTTACATAAAGAAAAGTGTTTTCTTCTATATCACACATTTCACCAACTATCAGATATCCACTGCACTTTGCAGGTCAGTGCTTTCTGCAGTGTAGTTGCTGTTGGCTCCAATTTCAATTTAAAAAGGATTAAAATTCAGAATTCTCACGACAGATCGATAAAGTGGTTAAGAAGGCAAACGGAATCCTTTTAGTGATTACATTATAAGAGCAGGAGGTTATGCTGGAATTACATAAATCATTAGTTAGGCCTCAGCTTAAGTGCTATCTGCCGTTCTGGTCACATCATTACAGAAAGGATCGTAGAAACCCTGCAGTACAAGAGGAGGCCATTCAGCCAATCGAGTCTGCACCAACAACAATCCCATCCCAGGCCCTATCTCCACAATCTCACACATTTGCCCCGCTAACCTATACATCCCAGGATAATTCGGCATGGTCAATAAACCTAACCAGCACATCTTTGGAGGAAACCGGAGCACCCGGAGGAAAAAAAAGAATAAGTTTTTATTATTGTCACAATAGGCCTACATTAACATGGCAATGAAGTTACTGTGGAAATCCCACTTTGGCCCTGTTCAGGTGCACTGAAGCGGGATTTAGTAAGGCCAATGCACCTAACCACATTTCCAGACCCACAGTGGTGCCCACTGAAATAGGCACTCACTTCAAGGGAACCAGACAGACACCAAATGCCAGCCTTATCAGCAATGATGAGATCCCATGAAAGAGTGAAGACCAAGATGTGCAGGTTAGGTGGATTGCTAAGTTGCCCCTTAGTGTCGGGAGATTAGCAGGGTAAATATGTGGGATTACAGAGAAGGGTCTGGTTGGGATTGTTGTCGGTGTAGACTCAATGGGTCAAATGGCCTCCTTCTGTACCATAGAGATTCTATTCTATGAATAAAAAGATTTGACATCCTGGACGGTGACGAGTGGTGTGCCTCAGGGGTCTGTTTTGGGGCCCCTGCTGTTTGTGATTTTTATAAATGATCTGGATGAGGGTATTGAGGGATGGATCAGTAAATTTGCAGATGATACTAAAGTTGGTGGTGTGGTAGATAGTGAAGAGGGGTGTTTTAGTTTACAGAGTGATTTGGACAAGTTGCAGAGCTGGGCCGAGAGGTGGCAAATGGAGTTTAATGTGAAAAGTGTGAGGTAATGCACTTTGGCAGGAACAATAAATGTGTAGAGTATAGGGCTAATGGTAGGGCTCTTAATAGTGTTGAGGAACAGAAGGATCTTGGTGTATGTGTCAATAGATCCCTGAAGGTAGGCAGTCAAGTGGATAAAGTTGTTAAGAAGGCATATGGAGTCTTAGTTTTTATTGGTAGGGGGATTGAATTTAGGAGCCGCAGCATCATGTTGCAACTGTACAAAACTCTAGTGCGGCCGCACTTGGAGTATTGTGTGCAGTTCTGGTCGCCACATTATAAGCAAGATGTGGAGGCATTGGAGAGGGTACAGAGGAGGTTTACCAGGATGTTGCCTGGTATGGAGGGCAGGTCCTATGAGGAGAGGCTGAGGGATTTGAGGTTGTTTTCGTTAGAAAGGAGGCGGCTAAGAGGGGACCTAATCGAAACATATAAGATGATTAGAGGTTTTATATAGGGTGGACAGTGATAGCCTTTTTCCTAGGATGGAAAAAGCTATCACGAGGGGACACAGCTTTAAATTAAGGGGTGATAGTTATAGGACGGATATCAGAGGTAGGTTCTTTACCCAAAGGGTGGTTCGGGAGTGGAATGCCCCTGCCTGCAGCAGTTGTAGATGCGCCAAGTTTGGTGGCGTTTAAGAGGTTAGTTGATAAGTATATGGAAGAGAAGGGAATGATTTAGTTAGGAGGGGCATTGCTTTTTATTTTGGTCGGCACAACATCGAAGGCCGAAGGGCCTGTTCTGTGCTGTATTGTTCTATGTTCTATGTTCTATGTTCTATGTTCTATGTGGATCAGGAGGGCAATACTGGGCGTGAATGGGCAATCCCAACACCTCCCTCCCCACCACCATTCCAACTGGGGTTTCCACCCAGCAGCAAGCTTTCTCCACATTGGCCCACCAGTCCCCAGGGTGCACATTCATTGGCCAATTAAACATGTCAGACCATACTCCCAACCAAATAGAAACAGGGCGTGTTGAGATGGAGACCAAAACTGGGGAGCCACGGATATCAGATAATGACTAATAAATCCAACAAGGAATTGAGTATAACCTCTTTCCCAGCGAGTAGTTAGAATGTGGAACTCCCTCCCATGGACGGTCAAAGATAAAGAGCCAATAGGAGGCCACCTAGGACCAAAGGAGATGAAGCCTGTATCGTAGAAACCTTACAGTGCAGAACGTGGCCATTCAGCCCATCGAACCGAAAACAATCCCATCCAGGCCCTATCCCTTATCCCTGACTCATCCCCCCGACACTAGGGTCAATTTAGCATCCACCTAACCCACACACCTTTGGAGTGTGGGAAGAAACTGGAGCACCCGGAGGAAACCCAGGCAGACACGGGGAGAATGTGAAGACTCTGCATAGACAGTGGAGAAGGGAGCACGAGTCTCTGCTTGGGTCTGACAGGTGTCTTTACCATTTTGATGGGGTTTGAACGTGTTCTCTTAGTGAGATTGCTTTCTATTGAGGTGGAGACCAAAACTGGGGAGCCACAGATATCAGATAATGACTAATAAATCCAACAAGGAATTGAGAATAACCTCTTACGCAGAGAGTAGTTAGAAAGTGGAACTCCCTCCCACATTCAGCAGTCGAGGTAAATTGAAGAGGAACTACAGTAGGAGGGAGAATCAGAGCGAATGCTGCTGACATTATATCGAGAGGGATAGAAGGAGGCTTGTGGATACCAGCACGGGTCAGCTGGGCTGAATAGCCTGATGGTGTGCTATCCACTCATTCCCTCTCTTTATTTTTCTTTCTACTTCTTTTCCCTCCTTGCTCTTCTTCATTTCCATCTATCTTTTCTCATTGCCTCTCGTTCATTCTCATTCTCTAACTTCCTTTTCTCTATTCTTCCTCTCTCTATCTTGCCTTCTAGCTCCCCGTCTCTCCTTCTCTTTTTCAAATCTTGCTATCGGCCCTGCTCGGCCAAGTCTGTGAGGCTCTTTTTTTTTTAGAGCAACACAGCACGGGAAACAGGCCCTTCGGCCCAACGAGCCCGCGCCGCCGTCATAACTATATAGTAGCAATTCCATTATCCTATTATAGATTTAGGTTATTCCTAATATGGAAGACTCTCACTATGGGGACAATTTGTTTCCCAATCAGCCTAAGAGCGAATTTTTGGGTTGTGGGAGGAAACCGGAGTGCCCGGAGAAAACCCACGCAACCACGGGGAGAACGCGCAAACTCCCTCAGACACCGGCCCAATTCCAAGTGTCTGCACAGCCACATCGATAGTCTCTGAGCTGTCATGGCGCCCTTCAGATGGTCCACATAAAGCACTCATTTACGACATGAAGTACCAGGCAACCCATGAATCAACATCCAAGAGCTGTCCTTGCACCACCTGCCGAATGCATGCTCCTTGTTGGTCAAGTATGGACCGAATTACCTGTGGAAAAAAAAGCCATAGTTAAACAGTCCTATTATATCCCTCTATCTGCATACCGCTCATGTGGCTGTCCAAGAGACCCTTAAACAGCCCCAGCGTGCCTGCTCCCACCCCCTTACTCGGCAGTGCATTCCACACCCCCACTACCCTTTGTGTGAAAAACTGCCCTCTAATATTCGTCCTATACATAGCCCCCCTCACCCTATGGCCATGACCCCTCGTCCTATCCATTTCTGAAGGTGAATCTGAAGATTCTTAGAATCATAGAATCCCTACAATGCAGAAGGAGGCCATTCGGTTACTGAGTCTACACCGACCACAATCCCTCCCAGGCCCTCTTCCCGTAACCCCAAGTATTTACCCGGCTAATGCCCCTGGGTAATTTAGCACGGCCAATCCACATCATCTGCACATCTTTGGAGTGTGGTAGAAACCTATGCAGACACAGGGAGAATGTGCTAACTCTGCACAAGCAGTGATTCAAGCCAGGAATCGAACCCAGCTCCCCGGTGCTGTAAAGGAGCAGGGACACTGTGCCACTCTGTCGTGTTTGTCTACGTTTTCTTCCAGTAGCCTGAGCTCCGCGTCACGTTCTGTAGCTTTCTTCTGAGCTTTGTAGTCTGGGCCAGGGCTGAGGCTGAGGCTGAGGATAGGCCAACAGCCAGGACTGGAGCGGAGAGCAAGGTCCAACAACCAGGGCTGATACAGAGGGCTGGGCACAGCAACTTTGGCTGTGTTTGAGGGCAAGGCCGAGGGTCAGGTCCGGGGCTGGACCTGAGAGCCAAGGTGAGGCTGAGATCCAAACCCGAGGGCCAAAGCTGGGGTCGGGATTAGACCCAAAGGCCAGGGGTGGAGGCTGAGAGTTTGACCTGATTGTCAGGTGTGAGGCTGATGCCTGGGCCTGAGAGCCAAATATAGGGCAGAGGCTAAAGATTCCCTCAAAGGCCAGAGCTGTGACTGAGGTTCCAGTTTGAAGGCCAGGGATGGGACTGGGCATGTGTGAGGGCCTAGAATTGGATTGGGGGAGTCTGAGGGCCTGGAATTGGACTGGGAGTGGCTGAGGGCCTGGAATTGGACTGGGAGTGGCTGAGGGCCTGGAATTGGACTGGGGGAGGGGCGGGGCCTGAGCTGGGGAGTCTGAGGGCCTGGAATTGGACTGGGAGTTGCTGAGGGCCTGGAATTGGACTGGGGTGTGCTGAGGGCCTGGAATTGGACTGGGAGTGGCTGAGGGCCTGGAATTGGACTGGGAGTGGCTGAGGGCCTGGAATTGGACTGGGGGACTGAGGGCCTGGAATTGGACTGGGGGAGTCTGAGGGCCTGGAATTGACTGGGGGAGTCTGAGCCTGATTGACTGGGGGAGTCTGAGGGCCTGGAATTGGACTGGGGGAGTCTGAGGGCCTGGAATTGGACTGGGGGAGTCTGAGGGCCTGGAATTGGACTGGGAGTGGCTGAGGGTCTGGAATTGGACTGGGGGTGCCTGAGGGCCTGGAATTGGACTGGTGGCAGCGGGAGGGGGGTTGTGGGGGGTGGTGGTGCCTGAGGGCCATGTCTGGACTCAGGGTCAGGCCCATAGGCAAGGGTGGAGGCTGGGAATTTGATCTGATTATCAGGCCTGAGGCCTCAAAGACATGATGTAGAGATGTCGGCGTTGGACTGGGGTAGTGAGAACTCAGTAAGAATTTAGCAACACCAATTTTAAATCCAACCGATTTATTTGATAGTAAATCTGCGAGCTTTCGACACTCTTGTGCCTTCGTCAGGCAAATCCAGTGTTCTGGTCTGTGATGTATGTGTGCAATTGCAGACCAGAACACTGCATTTGCCTGACGAAGGCACAAGAGTGTCGAAAGCTCGCAGATTTACTATCAAATAAATCAGTTGGATTTAAAATTGGTGTTGCTAAATTCTTACTGAGGCCTCAAAGACAAGCATGGGATGGAGGCTAAGAGTTGGGTTCAAAGGCCAGAGCTGAGCTAAGGACCCAATCTGCAGGCCTGGAATGGGACTGGGGATGCCAGAGTGCTGGGGATGTGAGTGAGGCCCAGTCTCAGAGTCAGCAATAGGAGAGAGGGCCCAGTCTGAGTGTCAGCGACAGGAGAGAGGACACAGTCTGAGGGTCGGCAATGGGAGTGATGTCCAGTCTGAGGGTCAGAGATGGGAGAGAGGGCCCAGTCTGAGGATCAGGGATGGGAGTGAGGCCCAGTCTGAGGATCAGGGATGGGAGTGAGGCCCAGTCTGAGGGTCAGCAATAGGAGAGAGGACCCAGTCTGAGGGTCGGCAATGTGAGTGAGGCCCAGTCTAAGGGTCAGGGATGGGAGAAAGGGTCCAATCTGAGAGTCAGTGATAGGAGTGAGGGTCAGAGATGAGAGTGAGGGTCAGTGATGGGAGTGAGGCCCAGTCTGAGGGTCAGTGATGGGAGTGAGGTCCAGCCTGAGGGTCAGTAATAGGAGTGAGGCCAGTCTGAGGGTCAGGGATGGGAGTGAGGCCCAGTCTGAGGGTCAGTGATGGGAGTGAGGCCCAGTCTGAGGGTCAGTGATGGCAGTAAGTGCTCAGTCTGAGGGTCAGTGATGGGAGTGAGGCCCAGTCTGAGGGTCAGTGATGGGAGTGAGGTCCAGCCTGAGGGTCAGTAATAGGAGTGAGGCCAGTCTGAGGGTCAGGGATGGGAGTGAGGCCCAGTCTGAGGTCAGTGATGGAGTGAGGCCCAGTCTGAGGGTCAGTGATGGCAGTAAGTGCTCAGTCTGAGGGTCGTGATGGGAGTGAGGCCCAGTCTGAGGGTCAGTGATTGGAGTAAGGTGCAGTCTGAGGGTCAGGGATGGGAGTGAGGCCCAGACTGGGGGTCAGGGATGGGAGTGAGGCCCAGTCTGTGGGTCAGTGATTGGAGTGAGGTGCAGTCTGAGGGTCAGGGATGGGAGTGAGGCCCAGTCTGAGGGTCAGGGATGGGAGTGAGGCCCGTCTGAGGGTCAGGGATGGAGTGAGGCCCAGTCTGAGGGTCAGGATGGGAGTGAGGCCCAGTCTGAGGGTCAGTGATTGGAGTGAGGCCCAGTCTGAGGGTCAGGGATGGGAGTGAGGCCCAGTCTGAGGTCAGGATGGGAAGTGAGGCCCAGTCTGAGGGTCAGGATGGAGTGAGGCCCATCTGAGTGTCAGGGTGGGAGTGAGGCCCAGTCTGAAGGTCAGGGATGGAAGTGAGGCCCAGTCTGAGGGTCAGGGATGGGAGTGAGGCCCAGTCTGAGGGTCAGTGATTGGAGTAAGGTGCAGACTGGGGGTCAGGGATGGGAGTGAGGCCCAGTCTGTGGGTCAGTGATTGGAGTGAGGTGCAGTCTGAGGGTCGGGGATGGGAGTGAGGCCCAGTCTGAGGGACAGGGATGGGAGTAAGGCCCAGTCTGAGGGTCAGGGATGGGAGTGAGGCCCAGCCCTAGGGTCAGTGATTGGAGTGAGGTGCAGTCTGAGGGTCAGGGATGGGAGTGAGGCCCAATCTGAGGGTCAGGGAGGGAGTGGCCCAGTCTGAGGGTCAGGGATGGGAGTGAGGTGCAGTCTGAGGGTCAGGGATGGGAGTGAGGCCCAGTCTGTGGGTCAGTGATTGGAGTGAGGTGCAGTCTGAGGGTCAGGGGTGGGAGTGAGGCCCAATCTGAAGGTCAG
Organism: Sphyrna mokarran; assembly: GCA_024679065.1. NCBI lineage: Eukaryota > Metazoa > Chordata > Chondrichthyes > Carcharhiniformes > Carcharhinidae > Sphyrna > Sphyrna mokarran. Next base: position 12,104,465 of record JAGIQG010000005.1, read on the forward strand.
GGATGGGAGTGAGGCCCAGTCTGAGGGTCAGGGGTGGGAATGAGGCCCAATCTGAAGGTCAGGGATGGAAGTGAGGCCCAGTCTGTGGGTCAGGAATGGGAGTGAGGTCCAGTCTGAGGGTCAGGCCTGATAATAGGTTCAATAGGAAAATGATGCCAATAATGTGTGGCCTGTTTCCTCAGCACGCTTAACAGAAGAGTATTTAAATGGTGATGTAAAGAGTGTGGTGGTGTAAGGGGAGAGGGGAAGAGAATGAAGTCACTTTGTGCTGCGTAGTCAGGAGATTACAGCTGACGATAATGTTTTTTTTGAACTAGCGACTTTTAAATAATGCGGTTTTGACAGAACAAGGAGGTGCGAGTTCTCTGGCAGATCAGTTTGGAAAGTGAAGTTTAGTCACGCAGTGCCTGACCCAGATAACTCTTCAGATTTCGAAAACATCTTGACATCTGGGGAGCTGCTTGAGAGCTTTAATCAGATGAAGGAAGGACCTTTATCTGTCTTGTTATTGTAGTAAACAATCAGGAAGGTAGTGGCAACTGTCAGATGGCCTCTCCAGATAGGACAGTTAGAACATAGAACAATACAGCACAGAACAGGCCCTTCGGCCTTCGATGTTGTGCCGACCAAAATAAAAAGCAATGCCCCTCCTAACTAAACCATTCCCTTCTCATCCATATACTTATCAACTAACCTCTTAAACGCCACCAAACTTGGCGCATCCACAACAGCTGCAGGCAGGGCATTCCACTCCCTACTCACTCTTTGAGTAAAGAACCTACCTCTGATATCCGTCCTATAACTCATACCCCTTAATTTAAAGTTGTGTCCCCTCGTGCTAGCTTTCTCCGTCCTAGGAAAAAGGCTATCACTGTCCATCCTATCCAAACCTCTAATTATCTTATATGCTTCAATAAGATCCCCCCTTAGCCGCCTCCTTTCTAACGAAAACAACCTCAAATCCTTCAACCTCTCTTCATAGGACCTCAACCTCCTTGAGGTTATGGCTCCTTGAGCAACAGGCAAAGCTTCAGGCCAACAGCAGATGTTTACTGGTGAACATGGCAGCTTCTCTCCTCAGCAAACACTCTTCCCTTCTTCATTTCTCCCTGTTACAGCTCTTCTCTTCCTCTGTCCCTTCCACCCTCCTCACATCCATTCCTCAACCCCTCGCTCCCTTTCCCTCACCTTCTCTCCTCCCCTTCACCCTCCTCCCTCCCCTGTCATCCCTTGCCCTTTCATTCCTTCCCTCACCTTCTCCTCTCTCCCATCTCCTCTCCCCCTCCCTCCTCTCCTCTCTCCCTCCTCTCCCCTCTCCCCTCCTCTCCCCTCTCCTCTCCCCTCTCCCTCCTCTCCCCTCTCCTCTCCCCCTCCCCTCCTCTCCTCTCTCCTCCTCTCCCCCTCTCTTCCCTCCTCTCCCCTCTCCTCTCCCCTCTCCTCTCCCCTCTCCTCTCCCCCTCACCTCCTCTCCCCTCTCCCTCCTCTCCCCCTCTTTCCCTCCTCTCTCCCCTCCTCTCCTCTTCCATCCTCTTCCCCTCTCCTCTCCCCTCTCCCTCTCCCTCCTCTCCTCTTCCCCTCTCCTCTCCCCCTCCCTCCTCTCCCCTCTCCCCCTCTCCCCTCTCCTCTCCCCTCTCCCTCCTCTCCCCTCTCCTCTCCCCCTCCTCCTCTCCCCTCTCTCTCCTCTCCCCTCTCCTCTCCCCTCTCCTCTCCCCTCTCTCTCCTCTCCCCTCTCCTCTCCCTCTCCCTCCTCTCCCCTCTCCTCTCCCCCCCTCCTCTTCCTTCCCCTCTCTCCTACCTATCCTCTCCCCTCCATCCTCTCCTTTTTCCCTCCCTCCTTCCCCTCTTTCTCTCTTCCTCTTCTCCCTCCTCTCCTCTCCCCTTCCCTCCTTCACCACAACTTTGTAAATGCATAAGATTAAGTTTCAAGTTGGGTCACAGGGGCTTGGGTTCAGATATTTGGGGGAGGGGGTGTGGGCAGAGGAGGGTTAGGCTTCCCAGGATTCAGACACCCGGGGGAGGAGCGGGTCTACACTTCACGGGGTTCAGACACATGGGGGAGAGGGGAGAAGCAGGGAGGGGGGTACACTCCCTATGTACAGACACTCGGTGGGAGGTGGGAGGGTTACAATCCCTGGGTTTCGGGACGGGGGGGTCTACACTTCCTGTGGTAGACACTGGGGGATGGGGCCTACACTTTCTGGAGTACAGACACCCTTGGGGGAGCATAGGCCGTACTTCATGAGGTACACACTCTTGAGGAGGGGAGCTATACTTTGCGGGGTTCAGACATTCGGAAGCGGGGGACAACACTTCCTGGGATACACTCAGGAGTGAGGGGGGTGGCTACACTTCCAGGGGTTCAGACACTCCCGGGGTGGGGGGGGGCTGATATGAGTTGACTTTTTAAAACCAGCTCTGATGTACAAATTGGTGTGAGAATTTTAGATAAAAGCCATGCATTGCGGATTCTGGAAATAAAAGCAGAACATGTTGGATATTTCTGCCATTGTTTTAGAATTGTTTGCCTTTGATCTGACTCCATTTCCCATGAACCCACTGGAATTACCTCAAATATGCAGCGCTGAAACAGGCCTTTCGGCCCAACACTCCATGCTGGTCCAATCAAGCCTCCTCCTACCCTCCTTCATCTATTAACATATCCTTCTATTCTTTCCTCCCTCAGATTTTTATCCACTTTACTCTCTTTAAATCTATACAATTTACCTCAATGAGACCTTGTTAGTGAGTTCCACATTCTCACCATTCTCTGGATAAAGAAGTTATTTCCTACGTTTGGATTTATTCCTAATATTCTATATGGATGGCACAGTTCTGATCTCCCCACAAGCGAAGACGTTGTCTCCACACCTGCCCTCAAATACCCCTTTCCTGTTAAAGGTCTTGATTAGGTTACCCTCAGCAGTGGCCCAGTGGTTAGCGGAGCTGCTTCACAGCGCCAGGGACCTGCGTTCGATTCCCAGCTTGGGAACATGGAGTCTGCATGTTCTTCCCATGTCTGCGTGGGTTTCCTCTCACAGTCTGAAAGACGTGCTGGTTAGGGTGCATTAGCCATGCTAAATTCTCCCTCAGTGTACCTGAACAAGCACTGGAGTGCTTGTGCTGGAGGGCTAGGGGATTTTCACAGTAGCTTCATTGCGGAGTTAAGGAAGCTTACTTGTGACACGAATAATTAAATTTAACATTTAGCCTGTTGTTATCCAGGAAGAGAGGATCCAATCTGCTGACTCTTTCCTGGTCAGTATAACATCAACAGGTTAATGTCCCTGGAACGAATCCCTTTCTTGGCTCTTTCTGCTTTTTAAGTGGCCTATTTTTAACACTTGACAGCATTTGGTGTTGACATTTCCAGGTTGCTGTGAGTTTGTGTGGGACACATCCAGACAAACAATGGGTTATTGGCAGTCAGACCTGGGTCACATCCAGCAAGGGTTCTCACTCACAGCCCTAGGCACACTCTCACTCACAGCCCTGGGCACACTCTCACCCACAGCCCTGGGCACACTGTCACCTACAGCCCTGGGCACACTCTCACCCACAGCCCTGGGCACACTCTCACCCACAGCCCTGGGGGGATTGGGGAGATTACAGAGATAGGGAGGGATGTGGGTATTGGGGGAGGTGACAGAGATAGGGAGGGATATGGGGATTGGGGGAGATTACAGAGATATGGAGGGATGTAGGGATTGGAGGAGATTACAGAGATAGGGAGGGATGTGGCGATTGGAGGGGATTACAGAGATAGGGAGGGATGTGGGGATTGGAGGAGATTACAGAGATATGGAGGGATGTGGGGATTGGAGGAGATTACAGAGATAGGGAGGGATGTGGGGATTAGAGGAGATTACAGAGATAGGGAGGGATGTGGGGATTGGGGGAGATTACAGAGATATGGAGGGATGTGGGGATTGGAGGAGATTACAGAGATAGGGAGGGATGTGGGGATTGGAGGAGATTACAGAGATAGGGAGGGATGTGGGGATTGGGTGGGATTACAGAGATAGGGAGGGATGTGGGGATTAGAGGAGATTACAGAGATAGAGAGGGATGTGGGGATTAGAGGAGATTACAGGGATAGAGAGGGATGCGGGGATTGGGGGAGATTACAGAGATAGAGAGGGATGTGGGGATTGGAGGGGATTACAGAGATAGAGAGGGATGTGGGGATTGGGGAGATTACAGAGATAGGGAGGGATGTGGGGATTGGAGGAGATTACAGAGATAGGAGGGATGTGGGGATTGGGGAGATTACAGAGATAGGGAGGGATGTGGGGATTGGGGGAGATTACCAGATAGGGAGGGTGTGGGGATTGGGGGAGATTACAGAATAGGGGGGATGTGGGGATTGGGAATTACAGAGATAGGGAGGGATGTGGAGTTGGAGAGATTACAGAGATAGGGAGGGATGTGGGGATTGGGGGAGATTACAGAGATAGGGAGGGATGTGGGGATTGGGGGAGATTACAGAGATAGGGAGGGATGTGGGGATTGGAGGAGATTACAGAGATAGGGAGGGATGTGGGGATTGGGGGAGATTACAGAGATAGGGAGGGATGTGGGGATTGGGGAGATTACAGAGATAGGGAGGGATGTGGGGATTGGGGGAGATTACAGAGATAGGGAGGGATGTGGGGATTGGGGGAGATTACAGAGATAGGGAGGGATGTGGGGATTGGGGGAGATTACAGAGATAGGGAGGGATGTGGGGATTGGAGGAGATTACAGAGATAGGGAGGGATGTGGGGATTGGGGAGATTACAGAGATAGGGAGGGATGTGGGGATTGGGAGGAGATTACAGAGATAGGGAGGGATGTGGGGATTGGGGGAGATTACAGAGATAGGGAGGGATGTGGGGATTGGGGGAGAATACAGAGATATGGAGGGATGTGGGGATTGGGGAAATTACAGAGATAGGGAGGGATGTGGGATTGGGGAAATTACAGAGATAGGGAGGGATGTGGGGATTGGGGGAGATTACAGTCATCAGAGGAGTGAGTCCATTGGGAATTTGAAGCCTGCCATGAACAGTTAGAATAATCTTGTTTCTTTAACTTCTTTCTGTTCGGTGGTTGATGAGCGATCTTCTCTCTCCCTCTTTCCCAGCCTCTCCGTGTGTCCCCCCCAATCTCACCCCACCAGTTTCTGACTACATTACTCCAGGTCTGTGTGCCTCACAGTTCTTGATGCAGTTCTACAGCCAGACTATTAACTTGAGGATGTTGAGCATTCCGGGAGTTCTTATTGTCTGGGATTTGGAATGGCTGCGGTTTTTTTTGTGAGGAATAATCTGGGTCAGAGAGACACTGGGAAGATGCAGAACATTCTCCCAGCGTTTGGACTCTTTGTCTGTAACGCTGAGAGTTACAGCTGGCAGTGTGATTCTCAACGCAATCCTCTCCCGCTATTAAAAAGCTATTAATTCAATGACTGAAACATTCTATTTTTGGTGAAGTTTCTCATCTGAGAGCTATGCCGAGCTGTGGACACTGCAGCAAGAGATTGTGGATTCTGTCTTTCAGTCTCACTCCTTGCCAACTTTATCCTGAGCTCATTCTCCCAAAATAATATCGCTGTTTAGTCACCAATAGCAGGGGGGAGCTGTCAGTGCCCTCCCCCTCCCCAATTTCCCCAAACACCAAGTCCCACTGCCACCACCTCCCAATCTTGAACTCTGAAGAGTTCCGTATCTAGAATATACATAGAACATAGAAAACTACAGCACAAACAGGCCTTCAACCCACAAGTTTCGTGGATCATATCCATATCTACCAGGTCTATCTATAACCCTCAATCCCATTAAATCCCATGTACTCATCCAGAAATCTCTTAAAAGACCCCAGCGAGTTCGCCTCTACCACCACTGACGGCAACCGATTCCATTCACTTACCACCCTCTGAGTGAAAAACTTACCTCTAATATCTCCTCTGTACTTGCCCCCCAGCACCTTAAACCTGTGTCCTCTCGTAGCAACCATTTCAGCCCTGGGAAATAGCCTCCGAGAATCCACTCTATCTATTCCTCTCAACATCTTATAAACCTCTATCAGGTCGCCTCTCAACCTTCGTCTCTCCAGGGAGAAGAGACCGAGCTCCCTCAACCTATCTTCATAAGGCCTGCCCCCCTAATGAAGGCAACATCCTTGTAAATCTCCTCTGCACCCTCTCAATAGCTTCCACATCCTTCCTATAGTGAGGCAACCAGAACTGCGCACAATACTGCAAGTGGGGTCTGACAAGGGTCTTATAAAGTTGCAGCATTACCTCCTGACTCCTAAACTCAATCCCCCTAAATGTGGTCATTCAGTAAAATGTGGATATTAGGAACATAATGGGATCTTGCTGTGTGGGAGTTGGCAGCCATATTCCCTGCTTTGTAACCGTGACAGTATCCATCGTGGATACAGTTTTTTTGGGATGTTGAGAACAGCATCGGAGAAACCCACCAAGCACAAGTGCAGGATTGGCTCACTTACCTCCCCCCCCCCCCCCCCCCCCCCCCCCACTGCCCCCGCAACTCCCACCCGCCCCCACCTCCCCTGAGCATCGAATGCTGAACTGAACTGGGAAAGGGAAATATATGGGAGAGAGACCCTCAGTCCTTACACCCAACCCCCCCTCCCAAACCACCCCCGCCCCCTCACCAGCAGCTGTGCACCTCTGGATAGAGGTAACAATAACAGAGGAGGTGAATTTAAGGGGAATGCCAGCTATGATCAGTGATGGAAGGTCAGAGTCTCCCTCAGGAATCTCCTCCAGTTGCCTTCCCAATCCCGCGGAGAGGACAGACTTCCCAAAGCCGAGTGCTACCCAGTGACAAGAGTAAGGCCCACTCCTACTCTGGCCTCCCAACACAGGCCATTCTCTTGGGCTGTCCTACTATCCCTTTCTTGCCCTCTCTGTCTCTCTCTTCACATCTCCCACAGCCCCTCCATGGTTTGGTTAGATGTATCAGCCACGCTAAATTATCCTGGCATGTGTCAGTTTGAGGGATTAGCATGGTGATTACGTGGGATTGTGGGGCCTGGTGATGGGTTGAATGGCCTTCGCTGCACTGTAAGGTTTCTACAACACCTTTAAGCAGACGACAGTCCTGATATGACCCCTCTGTGACCCCTGATCCCCTACCCCGCCCCCCCTCCTCTCTGCAAGAGTTTGAGGCCTACTGAAGGGTTGAGTTTTATTTCGCCTGGAATGTTTAAAATTGGGAATGAGGTACTCTCGCTGTGAGTGACTTCCTCAGCATTCAGATTCGCCCCCCCCATGATCATCAACACTGCCTTAAAGGGGCACTAACACCACATTAAAGAGAACTGGAGAGGGGAAGTGACCTTCCTCGATGACTCATTTGGCAAAGGTGCTATTTGACTGCTTGCCTGGAGGTCAGAACAGCACAGGGGAGCGGATCAATTTCTGCTCAGTTAGCCCAGCGTGTGTGACACAAGAGCTCGGTGTCCTTCAGCTCAGGGCAAGCAAACCCATCAGGATTCAAATCTGGATTCCAATCGTGTATGGCAATGCTTTCAAAATTCTGACTTATGTGATCGCAAGACCATAAGACATAGGGGCAGAATTAGGCCACTCGGCCCATTGAGTCTGTTCCGCCATTCAATCGTGGCTGATTTCTTTACTCATCCCCATTCTCCTGCCTTTTCCCCGTAACCCCTGATCCCCTTATTAATCGAGAACCTATCTATCTCTGTCTTAAAGACACTCAATGACCAGGCCTCCACAGTCTTCTGTGGCACAGATGGTGTGACACCAGAGCGAAAATGTTGACTGTGGTAAGGGAATGGAAAAGAGGCTTTAGACTTTGACCAGCCCCGGTGTGTGGGGGGAGAATATGGAGCAAGTAAATTCGTAAAAAGGCATGTTTGATTTGATTTATTATTGTCACGTGTATTGGTATACAGTGAAAAGTATTGTTTCTTGTGTGCTTTACAGCCAAAGCATACCATTCATAGAGAAGGAAAGGTGAGGGTACAGAATGTAGTGTTACAGTTATAGCACGAGTTTAGAGAAAGATCAACGTAATGTGAGATATGTCCATTCAAAAGTCTGACGGCAGCAGGGAAGAAGCTATCCTTGAGTCAATTGGTACATAACCCCCGACTTTTGTATCTTTTTCCCAACGGAAGGTGGAAGAGAGAATGTTCGGGGTGCGTGAGGTCCTTAATTTTGCTGGCTGCTTTGCCTCAGCAGCGAAAAGTGTAGACAGAGTCAGTGGATGGGAGGCTGGTTTGCATGATGGATTGGGCTACATTCATGACCTTTTGTAGTTCCTTGCGGTTTTGGGCAGAGCAGGATCCATACCAAGCTGTGATACAATCAGAAAGAATGCTTTCTATGGTACATCTGTAAAAGTTGGTGAGAGTCATAGCTGACATGTCAAATTTCCTTAGTCTTCTGAGAAAATACTTTTTTAACTGTAGTGTCAGTATGACTGGATCAGGTTATTGGTGATCTGTGCTCCTAAAAACTTGAAGCTCTTCTCCATTTCTACTTTGTCTCCATTGATGTAGACAGGGGCGTGTTCTCTACTACGCTTGCTAAAGTCAATGGCACTCTCCTTTGTTTTGTTGACATTGAGGGAGGGATTGTGTATGGACATCCTCAACAATTCTTTTATTCATTGGTGGGATTTGCACTGGGCCAGCATTTATTGCCCATCCCAAGTTGCCCAAGGGCAGTTGAGAGTCAACCACATTGCTGTGACTCTGGAGTCACATATAGGCCAGACCGAATAAAGATGGCGGTTTCCTTCCCTAAAGGACATGAGTGAACCAAATGGGTTTTTCCAACAATGATTTCGTGGTCATTAATAGATTCTTAATTCCAGATATTTTTTATTGAATTCAAATTCCACCATTTGTGTGGCGGGATTCGAACCCAGGTTCCCAGCACATTAGCTAAGTTCTGAATTAATAGTTTACTGATAATGCCATTGCCTCCCCCATACAATATAGAAATAATATAAAAATAAAGCTCTATTATAAATGTATTAGGATCCTCATTATTAATATGATAAGACTCTGATTAGTGCACTATTATTGATGCAATGTCAATATGTAAAGATTATAATATACTTTGATTTTTCATGTAACAGCACCCTGATTATAGGGTCCATGTGACTGATGGAATAGGGACTACTTGTTTCTAATAATTAGTGTATAAACATCCTGATTATTGATGCAATTTGTTGATTATTAACATAATAGAAAGCATATAATGAATGCAATTAGATTCTGATTATTAATATGATAATAAGGGCAAAATGAATGGAGAAAAAAGGCCTTGTATTTATATAGCACCTTTCACTGCCTCAGAATCAGTGGAGTATTTATACTCCATGTTGAGTGTGGTAGAAGAGGTTTTAGATTTTGACCAGTCACAGTTTGTGGGGGGAGAATAAGAGTGAGTAAATTGGTGAAATGGCATGTTTGATTTGATTTATTATTGTCACATGTATTGGTACACAGTGAAAAGTATTGTTTCTTGCGTGCTATACAGACAAAGCATACCATTCATAGGGAAGGAAAGGTGAAGGGGTGCAGAATGTAGTGTAGTTATAGCTAGAGTATTGTAATGTAGGAAATGCAGGAACCAGTTCTCAGACAGCAAGCTCCCTTAAACAGCAATGTAATAATCCTAGAATCTACAGTGCAGAGGTGGCCACTTGGCCCATCGAGCCTGCACCAACCACAATCCCATCAGTTCCTATCCCCACATATTTACCCTCCTAGACCCCCTGACATTAAAGGGTAATTTAGTATGGTCAATCAACCTAACCCACACATCTTTGGACTGTGGGAGGAAACTGGAGCACCTGGAGGAAACCCACACAGACATGGGGAGAACATGCAGGCTCTGCACAGACAATGACCCATGGCCAGATTGAACCCGAGTCCCTGGCGCTGTGAGGCAGCAGTGCTAACCACAGTGACACCGTGCCGTATAATGATCAGATAACCTATTTCAATGACAAATATTGCCTAGGAAACTAGGGAGAACTCCCCTGCCATAGAGCATAGGTTTAAGGTGAGAGAAGAAAGCTACAAAAGTGCCCAGAGGGGTAATCTTTTTAATACAGAGGGTGATGAGTGTCTGGAACAAGCTGTCAGAGATAATAGGAAAGGTGGGTACAATTTTGTCTTTTATAAAGCATTTAGACAGTTATATGGGTGAAATAGGTATAGAGGGATATGGACCAATTGGGACTAGCTTAGTGGTTAAAAGAGAGGGCAGCATGGACAAGTTGGGCCGAAGGGCCAGTTTCCATGCTGTAAATCTCTCTGACCCGAATGCTCTTCCTCAAAATAGTATCACAAGATTTGTTACAATGGGCTAGTCAGGAGTTTGTTCAGAGCTTCCCAAACTCTTCCAGCTAGGAACCCTTCTGACCTGCAGAGAATACTGAGAAACATTCTCACTGTGCTGTAGAGAAAACCACAAAAGACTGATTGTTTTCACACAATAAGTACATACAAAAGCCAAACGTATAGAAGTCTTTTCTATTTCTATATTTTGTACTTCTTACTATAAATTTAAAGCTTCCCTAATTAGAAAAAGTACTTGGGTCTTACCTTTCTATTAATTCTTAATGGGAGGAGATAGACACACAGACGGAGAACCACAGAAATCCTACAGTGCAGAAAGAGGCCATTTGGCCCATTGAATCTGCACTGACCACAATCCCATCTAGGCTCTACCCCGATATCCTACATATTTTACCCACTAATCCTTCTAACCTACACATCTTAGGACACTAAGGGGCAATTTTAGCATGGCCAATCTACTGAACCACTGTGTATACCTGCACATCCTTGGACTTTGGAGGAAACAAGAGCACCCGGAGGAAACCCATGCAGACACGAGGAGAATGCGCAAACTCCACACAGACAGTGACCCAAGCCAGGAATCAAACCAAGGTCCCTGCAGCTGTGAAGCAGCAGTGCTAACCACTGCGCTACCGTGCTGCCCATACAAGCAGAGGCATATGTATCTGTATACTCACTCTCACCCTCTCCCTCACACACAAATATGTATTCTCACTCCCCCTCTCCCTCCCTTCCCGCTCCCCTACCCCTCCCACTCCCCGTCCATTCCCCACTTCCTTCTCAACTCCTCCCCCCCAGTCCTACTGCCCCCTCATCTCCCTACCTCCTCCACTTCTCCTCCACCCACTCCAATCCCCTCCTCCACCCCTCGCACTTTCCTCCTCCTCCTTTCCCATCTCCACCTCTCCTTCTCTCCCACCTGTGCCCCTCCCCTCCCTCTCTGTTCCTCTTCCACTTTCTC
>JAGIQG010000005.1:12115878-12143378 GCA_024679065.1 Sphyrna mokarran
TGTCTACCTAATACGTTGCAAGAAAGGATGTCCCGAAGCATGGTATATTGGGGAGACCATGCAGACACTACGACAGCGGATGAATGAGCATCGCTCAACAATCACCAGGCAAAACAGTTCCCTTCCTGTGGGCGAACACTTCAGCAGTCATGGGCATTCGGCCTCCGACCTGCGGGTAAATGTTCTTCAAGGGGGCTTTCGTGATACACGACAGCGCAGAGTCGCTGAACAGAGACTGATAGCCAAGCTCCGCACACATGAGGACGGTCTTAACAGGGATCTTGGCTTCATGACACACTATCTGTAACCCCCGTAACTTGCCTGGGTTAGCAAAAAACCTCACTTACTGTGCTGTCTGGAGAAAATACACAATTCTCTAACAATGCTCAGGATCCCCTTCACACACATTGTTAGCCACTTTAACACTTAAATAGCAGGTTGGATGTAAGGATTCGCATTCTAATCAGCAATCTCTGACTGTCTGTGCTGATGTGTGCTATTGCAGACCAGAACACTGCACTTGCCTGATGAAGACACGGGAGTGTTGAAAGCTCGCTATTTTACTATCAAATAAATCGGTTGGATTAATAATTGGTGTTGCTAAATTCTTACTGAGTTCTTCCCACCCTCTAACCCCAGCCCCCTGCCCCCACCCCCTAACCCCAACCCCCCTGCCCCCACCCCCATTCCCCCTCCCCTCTCTCAGCCCCACTCTCAGGTTGGGAGTGTTTGAGACGTTGACACCAATGTGAGCCCTGTGGGCGTTACCATGGTTACAGTAGGCCCGTGCTGCCACCGAGTTACAGAACAAGGCAGATTTTTAAGTATAAACAGGAAAAGCCTCTTGTCCTGTCACAGTGCAGCACCAGGTAGAGTTCAAAAACCTGCACAAAACCTCCCTCTGTCAGTCTCCCAGCCTCACTCCTCTCCATTCCCTCTCTCCATTCTCCCTCTCTCTCTCTCTCTCTCCCCTACCCCTCCCCACCTCTCCCTCCCTCCTCTCTCCCCCTTTCCTCCCCTGACTCTCTCTCTCTCTCCCTCTTTCTGTCGCTCTCCGACCATTCTCTCTCATTCCCTCTTCCCCCTTCTCCCCCCTCCCCTCTTTCCCCTTCTCCCCTCCCTCCAACTCTCTCTGTCTCTCTTTCCTCCTTCTCACCTGTCTCTTTCCCCCTTCTCCTCCGCCTCCTCTCTCTCCCCCTTTCCTCCCCCCCTACTCTCTCTTCTTTTCTCCTCTCTGACCATTCTCTCTCATTCCTTCTCCCCCTTCTCCTTCCCTTCCGCCCTCCTCTCTTTCCCTTTCTCCCTCCCTCCAACTCTCCTCTCCCTCCCTCACTCTCTCTTCTCACCCCTGTATTCCCCCCCGCCTCTCTCTCTCCTTGGTGTTGTTCTCTCTCTCTCACTGACAGCAAAGACTTTCCACAAGGTCACGTATCCATTAGCTCCCTTCAATATTTCGATACTTGTTCTTAACTCCCTCTCTCCTGGCGATAACTCCCTCTCTCTCTCAGGGGATAATTCCCTCTCACTCCTGGGAATAACTCCCTCTCTCTTCCAGGGATAACTCTCTCTTTCCCAGAAATAACTCCCTCCGTCCCAGGGATAACTCTCTGTCTCCCGGGAATAACTCCCTTTCTCCTGCAGATAACTCCCTCTCTCCTGGGGATAAACCTCTCTCTCTCGGAGATAACTCCGTTGCTGCCAGGGATAACTCCCTCTATCCCAGGAATAACTCCCTCTCTCTCCTGGGAATAACTTCCTTTCTCTCCCGAGGATAACTCTCTCTTTCCCAGAAATAACTCCATCTTTCCTGGGGATAACTCCCTGGCTGCTGGGGATAGCTCCCTCTCTCCTGGGAATAACTCCCTCTCTCCCGGGAATAATTCCCTCTCTCCTGGCGATAACTCCCTGGCTGCTGGGGATAATTCCCGTTCTCACATGACTGCTCAGTCTACGAGGGCTAAACATTCTCAGCACAGCGCAGGAGCTAATTCCCTGTTTGAGTTAAAACAGTAGCATGGGAATATCTTCCTTGCTCAGAGAGAGCAGGCAGGGCCTTGTTTGAACACAGCACCTCTGGCAGTGCAGCACTCACTCAATACTGCACTCAGTCTCTGTGTTCAGGTCCCTGGTATCTCTGCAATCTGATTCCGAGGTTTATTTCCTGACATCCTAATGAACACACCACTTATTTGAAAACCTCTGTCATGTAGCTCACTCCAGTAGGAGGGAATCACCCATTTAAAACAGAAATGAGGCTGAACTATTTTTTCACTCAGAGAATGGTGGGCCTTTGGAACACTCTTCCTGTACAGATGGCTATTAAAGAGACTGAGGAAATCTTTAAAGCAGGAGTGGATGGATTCTTGCTAACACAACAGGGTGAAAGGTTATTGGAAGTAGGTAAGACGTAGATGTGTGGTCAGCAATAGATCAGCCACGACCTTATCACATGGTGCAGCAGGCCTGAGGGGCTGAATGGCCTCTTCCTGCTCCTTGTTTGGATGTATTCCCACCTGGAATTGTTGCTGTGCCCACAGGAATTAATGGTTAATCTGTAGCGACTCCAATGCTGGAAAGTCCTGGAGGGTTGGCATTCCCAGAGCATGGGGTGGGGTGCGGGGAAAAGGGGTTTTTTAATATTCATTTGTGGGACATGGGTATTGCTGGCTAGGCCAGCATTTATTGCCTATCCCTATTTGCCCTTGAACTGGGTTACTTGCTAAACCATTTCAGTTGAAAGTCAACCACATTGCTGTAGCTCTGGAGTCACGTGTAGGCCAGACCAGGTAAGGATGGCAGATTTCCTCCCCTAAAGAACATTAGTGAATCAGATGGGTTTTTCCGACAATGGCTTCATGGCTAATAGTAGATTCTTAATTCCAGATATTTTTTATTGAACTCAAATCCTGCCACATGCTGTGGTGGGATTTGAACCCAGGTCCCAGAACATTAGCTGAGTTTCTGGATTAATAGTCTAGTGATTATATCTTCGCCTCTCCGTGGGGGAGGGTGGTGGCGGTTCTATTGTTCATTCACAGGATATGCTGCTTCTGGTACTATTGCCTCTCTTCATTATCCTGCTGTTGATGATCCTGAGTTTATCCTGATACGAGGCCTGCAGAGAGATTTCAGAAATAGCACTGTCAGGGGAGTGAACCCAGGGAGGCTGCAGCCTAGCCTGCTGTTACTTGGAGCACAGTAACCCTCTGCATTTTTAGGCTGATGTGGCCTTGATGCCGTCCCTCGCACAGAGAGTAATAAACCCCGTCGCGCCTACAGCACTGCACACTTATCATCTTCTCTCCTAAAGCCTCCAAAAGGGCCTACTCACAACATTACCCCAATCAAAGAACAGCACAGCACAGGAAACAGGCCCTTCAGCCTACAAGCAAATCCATGGATTTTCAGCAAGTTAGGATCACATTTCAAAACGAAAGAGAATCAAATCCCTTGCATTTGTTGGTTGGTAGAGAAGGCGATGGCCTAGTGGAATTATCACTGAATTTTAATCCAGAAACTCAGCTAATGTTCTGGGGACCCGAGTGCAAATCCCGCCATGACAGATGGTGGAATTTGAATTCAATAAAAAATATATGGAATTAAGAATCTACTGATGACCACGAAACCATTGTCAATTGTCAGAAAACCCCATCTGGTTCACGGATGTCCTTTAGGGAAGAAAATCTGCCGACCTTACCTGGTCTGGCCTACATGTGACTCCAGAGCCACAGCAATGTGGTTGACTCTTAACTGCCCTCCAAGGGCAACTAGGGATAGGCAATAAATGCTGGCCCAGCCAGCAACACCCATGTCCCAGAAATGAATTTTAAAAAAATCTAGCTTTGAATTCTAGATTTGGGGCAGTAGCACAGTGGTTAGCAGCCTCATCCGGGTCTGATTCCCAGCTTGGGTCACTGTATGTGTGGAGTTTGCACATTCTCTCCTTGTGGGTTTCCTCCGGGTGCTCCGGTTTCCTCCCACAGTCTAAAGATGTGCAGGTTAAATGGATTGGCCATATCAATTAATTAGTATCTGGGGAAATGACTAGAGTAAATGTATGGGGATAGAGCCTGGGAGGAATTGTGGTCAGTGCTGGCTCAGTGGGCTGAACGGTCTCCCTCAGCGCTGTAGGAATTCTATATCCTAAATGTTAATATAGGAATTTCTAATTGGATAGAAGTGGGTGTTTGAAATTTAATAAGCATTGCAGTATAACATTTTTAATATACTACTATTTAAAACTTGTGTGGTATGGTGTTTGATCATAAAGACAGTATAATGGAGAGGTTTATCACCGTAACAGACTGGGGTCTGTGTATAATGGAGAGGTTTATCACCGTAACAGACTGTGGTCTGTGTATAATGGAGAGGTCTATCATTGTAACAGATTGGGGTCTGTGTATAATGGAGAGGTTTATCATTGTAATAGACTGTGGTCTGTGTATAATGGAGAGGTTTATCACTGTAACAGACTGGGGTCCGTGTATAATGGAGAGGTTTATTACTATTTCAGACTGTGGTCTATGTATAATGGATAGGTTTATCATTGTAACAGACTGGGATCTGTATATAATGGAGAGGTTTATCATTGTAACATCTGGGATCTGTGTATAATGATTGGGTTTATCATTGTAACACACTGAGGTCTGTGTATAATGGAGATTTATTGAAGTATTTTAAAGTACAAGTTTATTTATTAGTCACAGGCAGGTGTACATTAACATTGCAATGAAATTACTGTGAAAATCCCATAGTATAACATATGGTAAAGATCTTCTCAATATAGTAAAGATTTTGCATTTATGTAGTGCCTTTTGCATCCTCAGGACATTCTGAAAGGCTTTGGGCCGATGACATACTTTTTAAAACGCAGTCAGTTTTGTAATGTAGAAAACCTGACAGGAGGTTTGTGCATAGCAAGATTCCAGAATGCTTGCATTTATATGGCTTCCCAAAGCCAACTCAACACCAAGAGGATAATGGGAAGATAATGGCTGGAATTCTAGCGCCCCGTCCACCATAGGAATCAGAGCGGGCGAGGGGCAGACAATCGGAAAGCCTGTTGACCTCGGGCAGAATTCTATGGTTCTGAGATATGCAAGATGGTAAAATCCGGCCATCTGGTGTTATTTTTGGTGAATATGTATTTTGTTACTGATTGACCTTGTTTTGGTGGTTTTGACTTTGACAGTATTGACGTTTTTATGAACATGCGGTCAGATGAATCAGGAGAAGGCCATTCCGCCCCTTCAATGATATCATGGCTGATCTGATGGTAACGTGAACCTCACACTCCTGCCTAACTCCCAATAACATTTCACCTCCCTCATCAATCTAAAAATGTTCAAAGGTTCTGCCTCCGCTGCCCGTAGAGGAAGAGAGTTGTGGAAGTTCTCAAACCCTCTGAGAGAAAAAGTTCTCCTCACCTCTGTCTTAAATGAGCAATCTCTTATTTTTAAACAATGACCCCTAGTTCTAGATTCTCTGACCAGAGAAAACATCCTTTCCACATCTCCAACCTGTCAGTACCCACCAGGATTTTACACATTTCAATCAATTCACCTCTTATGCTTCTAAACTCTGGCTTCTAAAACCAGCCTGTTCAATCTCTTCTCATAAGACAACCCTCCCATTCCTGGTATTTGTCTGGTAAACCTTTCTGAATTGCTTCCAAAACATTTACATCCAATATTATATAGAGGACTCCAGATGTGGTCTCACTGATGTCCTGTATTTCTGACACATAACCTCCCTAATTTTGTAATCAATTGCCCTCACAATGAACAATAATGTTCTATCAGCTTTCACAATTATTGCTACACTTCCAAACTAACTTTTTATAATTCAGGCACTAGGACACCCAGATCCCTCTGCATCTCGGAGCTCTGCAAGCTCTCACCATTTAGATAATAGGCTTTCTATTCACCTTGTCAAAACGGACATTTTTACATTTTCCCACATTATACTCCTTTTGCCAGATCTTTGTCCACTCAATGATATCTTTTTGTAGCCTGCTTATGAGCTCTTAAGTTTTAAGGCCTCTTAAGGGTAAGTTTTTCACTCAGAGGGTGATGGATGCAAGGAATCAGCTACTGTTGGTGGTGGTGGAGACAAATTCGATAGGGTCTTTTAAGATGTACTTCTGGATGAGTACATGGGACTTAATAGGATTGAGGAATATAGGTAGGCCTGGTAGGTATGGGTATGATTGGCGCAACTTGTGGGCTGAAGGGCCTGTTTGTGCTGTAGTTTTTCTATGTTCTATGTTCTTCACAATGTCCATCCCTACCTATCTTGGTACCATCAGCAAACCATATCTCCGGACTCTTCATCCAACTTATTTACATAAATCGTAAACTGTTAAAGGCCCAGCACTGATCCCTGTGCCACACCACTCATTACATCTTGCCAACCAAAAAATGACCCATTTATGCCTACTTTCTGCCTCCAATCTTTTATTAGCCAGCCAATCTTTTATTCGTGCCAATATGTTACACCGTGAACTGCTATTTTCCACAATGACAAAAAGCTTATTTAATATGGTTAATATTTGGTAACAAATATGTCTTTGTTGTATTCGATGTGGCACTTTATCCTCACGTAGCATTATCTGGAAATTTATGGTTCCATTCTGTACAGCACTTGTTACTTTTTCAAATCACTCCAATGAATTGGTAAAAGATGATTTTCCTTTCACAAAGCCATGTTGACTTTGCCTGATTGCCTTGACTTTTTCCAAATTCCCTGCTTTATAATCTTTAATAATGCCTTCTAACATTTTCCCTATGACAAATATTAGGTTAACTGGCCTATATATCCTGCTTTCTGTCTCTCTCTGCCTTTTTGAATAAAGGGAGTTACATTCACTATTTTCATAGAATCGTACAGCGCAGAAGAGACCCTTCGACCCATCGAGCCTGCACTGACACATTAGAAACACCTGAATTCCTGCCTAATCCCATTTACCAACACATGACCCACAGCCCTTAATGTTCCCTGGATCTGGTCTAATGGAACCTTCTCAAAGTACATGGTCAGCCATATAGAATGTGCTGCGGGCTCAAAGGGCTGAATGACCTATTCCTGCACCTCTCTTCTGTTTTTATGTTTTTTCCTTGAATTTGGGGAATTTTGGAAAATTAAAATCAATGCATTAACTATCTCACTAACCACTTCTTTTAAGATTGTGGGATGTAATCCATTAGTATCTGAGGGTTTGTCAGTCCAACTATTTATTCAGTACCGTTTCCCTGGTGATTGCAATTATCCTGAGTTCCTGCCTCACTTCCATTTCGTGATTTATTACCATTTAGAGTCATAGAGGTTTATAGCATGGATACAGGCCCTTTGGCCCAACTTATCCATGCCACTCTTATTTTTGTTTTAAAACCCCTAAGCTAATCCCAACTGCCCGCATTTGGCCCATATCCTTCTATATCCATTGTACCCACGTAACTGTCTAAATGTTTTTTAAAAGATAAAATTGTACCTGCCTCTATTACCATCTCTAGCAGCTTATTGCAGACACTCACCACACTCTGTGTGAAAAAATCTGGACATTTTTGTATCTCTCCCCTCTCACCTTAAACTTATGCCTTCTAGTTTTAGACTCCCCTACCTTTGGGAAAAGATATTGGCTATCTACCTTGTTTATGTTACTTATTATTTTATAGACCTTTATAAGGTCACCCCTTAGCCTCCTACGCTCCAGAGAAAAAAGTCCCGCTTTATCCAGCCTCTCCTTATAACCCAAACCATCAAATCCTCATAGCATCCTAGTAAGCCCTTTCTGCATTCTTTCTAGTTTAATAATATCCTTTTTATAATTGAGCGACCAGAATTGCACACAGTATTCCAAATGTGGCTTTACCAATGTCTTGTAAACTTCAACAAGACGTCCCAACTCCTGTATTCAATGTTCTGACCAATGAAACCAGGTATGCCGAATGCCTTCTTCATCACTCTGTCCACCTGTGACTCCACTTTCAAGGAGCCATGAACATATACCTCTAGATCTCTTTGTTCTGTAACTCTCCCCAACGCCCTACTATTAACTGAGTAAATCCTGCCCTGATTCAATCTATGAAAATGCATCACCTCACATTTATCTAAATTAAACCCCATCCGCCATTCGTCAGCCCACTGGCCCAATTGATCAAGATCCCACTGCAATTGGAGATAACCTTCCTCACTGTCTACTATGCCATTAATTTTGGTGTCATCTGGAAACTTACTAACTATGTCCCCCATATTTTCATCCAAATCATTAATATAAATGACAAATAACAGTGGGCCCAGCACTGATCTCAGAGGCATACCATTGGTCACAGGCCTCCAGTTTGAAAAACAACTCTTTTCTGGATGTTACTTGTATCTTTTATAGAGTTCTTGTTTTTGTTGAATCTGTTTAGATGTTATTAGTTGAATATATTTG
Organism: Sphyrna mokarran; assembly: GCA_024679065.1. Lineage (NCBI taxonomy): Eukaryota > Metazoa > Chordata > Chondrichthyes > Carcharhiniformes > Carcharhinidae > Sphyrna > Sphyrna mokarran. Next base: position 12,124,313 of record JAGIQG010000005.1, read on the forward strand.
ATGTTATTGGTTGAATCTGTTTAGATATTATTTGTTGAATCTGTTTTCATATCCTTATTGAGTTAATTTTGTTTTAAAACGCTTGTCTCAGAGCCACACTTCTCCCCTTCCATTTGGACATGAAATTCTATGCTATGGTCGCTGTTGCCTAGAGGCTCCTTTACCAAGAGGTTATTAATTAATCTGGTCTTTTCACTCATTTCCAAGTCCAGAATAGCCTGTTCCCTGGTTGGCTCTAGAATATATTGCTCTCAGAAATTATCTGAACATAAGAAATAGGAGCAGGAGTAGGCCATCCAGCCCCTCGAACCTGCCCCACCATTCAATAAGATCATGGCTGATCTGTAGTGGTTCAGTACCACTTTCCCGCTTTCTCCCCATAACCCTTAATTCCCTTGTCAATTAAAAACCTATCCACTCTTGACTTGAACATATTCAGCGAGGAAGCCTCCACCACCTCATCAGGCTGAGAATTCCAAAGATTCACCACCCTTTGCGTGAAGAAACTCCTCCACATGAAACATTACGTAAATCCATGTTCCAAGCTGCTTTGCCAATTTGATTTCTACAATCTATATATAGATTAAAGTCACTCATACTTATTGTGGTACTTTCCTTGTGCATCCCATTTATTTCTCCCTGCATTCTCTGGCCTAACATATAACAATTATTAAGGGCCAATAAATTACTTCCACAAGTGATTACTTATCCTTTCGGATGGTGGCACAGTGTTTACTACTGCTACCTCACAGACTGGGGACCCAGGTTCAATTCACGGTTTGCGTCACTGTCTGTGTGGAGTTTGCACGTTCTCCCCATGTCTGCCTGGGTTTCCTCCGTGTGCTCCAGTTTCCTCCCACAGTCTGAAAGACGTGCTATATAGGTGAATTGGCCGTGCTAAATTCTCCCTCAGTTTACCCGAACAGGCTCCTGAGTGTGGCAACTATGGGATTTTCACAGTAACTTCAGTGCAGTGTTAAAATAAGCCCTACTTGTGACTAATAACTAAACATTAACTTTTAATTCTACTCAAACTGATTCTGCATCTTGCTGTTTCAGGCTAAGGTATTCTCTCAGTACTGAACTAATGCTATCCTTAATTCAAAGAGCTTCCAGCTTTTCTTCCTATCTTTCCACAATGTTAAATACCCTTGGATATTCAGGCCCCCGTCCTGGTCACCCTGAACCCTATAATATCAGGTCATACATAATCTGTGCAAACAATTCATTCATATTGTTATGAATACTGCACACATTCTGACACTTAACTCAGACTTTTTTTTTAACCATTGTTGTAATCTCTGACCTTATCTGCTGGTACTTTGTTAAGATTATGCACTCTGCCCCTTCCTGTCACACTCTGGTTATCATTACCCTGCTCCATTACCTCATTCTTTCCCTTTGATTTACCACATCTCCTCGCACCTGGTGCCTTCCCTTCACAATCCTACACCCTTGTGCAAAACAGGTTGTAAAGATAAACCCGGTAAATACAGATGTGGGTGGCACAGTGGTTAGTACCGATTCCCGGCTTGAGTCACTGTTAGTATGGAGTATGCATGTTCTCTCCGTATCTGCGTGGGTTTTCTCCGGGTGCTGTGGTTTCCTCCCATAGCCCGAAAGATGTACTGGTTAGGTGAATTGGCCGTGCTAAATTCTCCCTCCGTGTACCCCAACAGGTGCCAGAGTGTGGCAATGAGGGGATTTTCACAGTAACTTCATTGCAATGTTAATGTAAGCCTACTTGCGACACTAATAAGTAAACTTTACATCAGGAGAGTGTCAGTGTTGGGGGAAATTTCTAGAGATGCCTGGACAGATTAATAGCTGTGTGGGCAAATGTAGCTTAAGTAGGAGCCAGCACAATTTCTTCAGAGAAAACAGTAACTTGATGGGGATTTTTGAAAAGGTAGTAGAGAGGGCTGTTGAGGGCAATGTTTTTGATGGGGTTAGAACAAAGGACAATGAGAATTACAGCACAGGACTGATCTTCCACCCCTCCAAGCCTGCACTGACCATGCTATCCTTCTGAACTAAAACCCCCTACCCTTCCGTGGACTGTATCCCTCTATTCCCATCCTAAAAATGTATTTGTCAAGACGCCCCTTAAAACTCACTATCGTATCCACTTCCACTACCTCCCCCGGCAGCGAGTTCCAGGCACCCACCACCCTCTGTGTAAAATAATCTGCCTCGTATATTTCCTTTAAACCTTGCCCCTCGCACATTAAACCTGTGCCCCCTAGTAATTGACTCTTCCACCCTGGGAAAAAGCTTCTGACTATCCACTCTGTCCAAGCTTCTCATCATCTTTAGACTTCTATCAGATCGCCCCCTCAGCGTCCATCACTCCACTGAGAACAAACTAAGTTTCTCCAACCTCTCCTCATAGCTATTGCCCTCCATAGCAGGCAACATCCTGATAATTTTTTTTGTACCCTCTCCAAAGCCTCCACATCCTTCTGGGAATGTGATTCTTTCACAAGGTATTTGACACAGAGCTGCACAACAGATTAGTGAACAGGATATGAGTGCATGGAATAGAAAGGACAGTAGCAACGTGGATATGGAATAGGCTGAGTGACAGGAAATGGGGTAGTGGTGAATGGATATTTTTGGGACTGGTGGAAGGTTTATAGTGGGGTTTCCCAGGGGTCAGACTTGGAACTCTTGCTTTTCCAGCTATATACGAATGACCTTGGTGTGCAGGGGACAATTTCAAAATATGCAGATGATACAAAAGCTGGAAGCATCGTGAACTGTAGTATAGAACTTCAGAAGGATGTAGACAAGCTGGGGAAGTGGGCAGCTAGGTGGCAGATGAAGTTCAATGTGGAGAAATGATAAGTGATTCATTTTAGTCGGAAGACCATGGAGAGACAGTATGAAATAAGGGGATGATTTCTAAAGGGTGCAGGAGCAGAGGGATATATGTGCAAGTCATTGAAGGTGGCAGGACAGGTTTAAAATTTATTTATTAGTGTCGCAAGTGGATTTACATTAACACCGCAATGAAGTTACTGTGAAAATCCCCTAGCTGCCACACTGAGGGCGAATTTAGCATGCACCTAACCTTTTAGACTGTGGGAGGAAACCGGAGGAAACCCACGCAGACACAGGGAGAATGTGCACACAGTGACCCAAGCCGGGAATGAAACCCAGGTCCCTGGCAGTGTGAGGCAGCAGGGCTAACCATCGTGCCACCATGCCGTCCATGAGGTGACAGGCGGAAGGATGATATTTTCTCCGTCCTCACCGTCAAATTGACGGTGCTTCAGCATCCCAACTCTCTGACCTACACTCCCGTCAATAAACCTTTGGAACGAGAGGTTGCAGCCACCGTTTGGGAATGAGGGTGATTTTCACAAATGATACCTTGCTCTTTTTGTTTCCGAATGGCGTGCGTTGATGGCTGCAAAGTGAAAATAGAAGTTTTTCTGGGGGCTGAGGGTTTATTTCTTCATTCGGACTGACTCTCAGTCAGGCCTCCCTGAGGTTTGACCTCATCACTTATTTGCCTTCTGCTTTCCCCTCACACTAGTGGAAATCCAAGGGTAAAAGTAGAAACTTTTGGTGGTTCCTTTGTGAACTCAGCCAGTAGGGACTGCCTTGCTCCGGTTACCAGGTCCTTACAGATTTATTGACCTTCCCTGTTCAGTAATCCCCGATTCTCCCCCGACACCGCCCCCCCCCCCCCCCCCCCCCCCCCCCCCCACCAACCCCCACTTCCACGTTCCCCTGCTGCAGATGGTGGAGGAACCCTGATGTTTTTGGGTCTTGTCTGCCCGATCACTTTCTTGCTTTGAGGAATGAATCATAGAATCCCGACACTGCAGAAGGAGGCCATTCGTCCCATCGAGTCTGTACCGACCACAATCCCACCCAAGCCCTATCCCCGTAATCCCATGCCTTTACCCTGCTAGTCCGCTGACATTAAGGGGCAATTTAGCAAGGCCAATTAACCAACCCACAATTCTTCTGTCTGTGGGAGGAAACCGGAGCATCTGGAGGAAACCCATGCAGGTAGGAAGAAGCTCTGCAGAGAATGAGTTTCGGGGGCGTTTTCCTTTGCTGCTGGCATGGAGTTCACATTGACAGTAGTGAGGAAATGGGATCACTCTACACTGTGACTTCAATAGTCTCACCAGGGGTTGCTGCACTAACAACAGGTACAACCTCAGTAGCAGCAGTGTGGACTATCTACAAGATGCATTGCAGCAATTCACGAAAGATCCTTAGACCTTCCAAACACACGACCACTTCCATCTAGAAGGACAAGGACAGCAGATATATGGGTACACCACTACTTGTAAGTTCCCCTCCAAGCCACTCACTGTCCTGACTTGGAAATATATCACCGTTCCTTCATTGTTGCTGAGTCAGCATCCTGGAACTCCCCCCTAACGGCATTGCGAGTCAACCCCTAGAACGTGGACTGCAGCGATTCAAGAAGGCAGCTCACCACCACCTTCTCAAGGACAATTAGGGATGGGCAATAAATGCTGGCTAGCCAGTGATGCCTGTGTCTCACGAATGAATAAAAAAACCAGGACAGGTTGTCAGTGATCTGGACACCTAAAATCTTCAAACTGTCGATTCATTCTCGTTATTCTCGTTCTCACTTCATTCTCGTTAATGTAGACAGGGCCATGTCCTCCCCTGTGCGTCCTTAAATTGATAACCATCTCCTTTTTTTTGAGGGAGAGATTATTGTTGTCGCACCGGTTCACCAGATTCTCTATCTCATTCCTGTACTCTGTTTGAGATCATTGTTTGAGGTCAGTCCCACTACAAGCAAACTTGGAAATTGAGTTGGAGGGAAATTTGGCACAGAGCCACAGGTGTATAAGAAGTACGGTAACCTTATTTTTGTTTTATTTTCAATCCGACAAGTAGTTTGATATCTGATCTGTGACACAGCACGGGAGCACAGTGGTTAGCACTGCTGCTTCACAGCGCCACGGACCCAGGTTCGATTCCCGGCTTGGGCCTGTGTGAAGTTTGCACGCTCTCCCTGTGTCGGCCTGGGTTTCCTCCAGGAGAGCCGGTTTCTTCCCACAATCTGAAAGACGTGCTGGGTAAGGTACATTAACCCGGACAGGTGCCAGAGTCTGGCGACTGGGGGAGTTTCACATTAATTTAATTGCAGCGGTAATGTAACCCTTACTTGTGACCAATAAATAAACTCTGGTCCTGCTGTGTCAGCTTTTCACTCTGACAGCAGGCAAGCTGAAGGTCTCGGCTTCAAGTCTCACTCCAGAAACCCGAACACCTCATCCAAGTTGTCAGTCCAAGTGCAGGACTGACAGAGAGTTGCACAATCAGAGCTCCTTTCAAACAATCTGCTAAATGAGAGCCGAGCTAACATCTCACACACATACCTCTATCTCCCTGCTTTACAATAATGACCACATTTCAAAACAACACCTCCACAATCATCCTCAACACTGGTCCCCACAAGGCTGTGTTCTCAGCCCCCTACTATACTCCTTATACACCTATCACTCTGCGACTACATTCCTCTCCAATTCGATTTTCAAATTTGCTGATGACACCACCGTAGTGGGTCAGATCTCAAACAATGACGAGACAGAGTACAGGAATGAGATAGAAAATGTGGTGAACTGGTGCAGCGACAATAATCTCTCCCTCAATGTCAACAAAATGAAGGAGAGAGTCATCGACGTCAGGAAGTGTAAAGGAGAACATGGTCCTGTCTATATCAACAGGGATGAAATACGAAGAGTCAAGAGCTTCAAGATGTCCAGATCATCAGCAACTTGTCTTGGTTCCCCCCTACCCCCCAACACCCCACCCCCCACCGCCCATGCCAACACTATAGTTAAGAAAGCTCACTCTACTTTCTCAGAAGACTAAGGAATGTTTGGCATGTCAGCTACAACTCTCACCAACTTTTACAGATGCACCATAGTAGACATTCTTTCTGGTTGTATCACAGCTTGGTATGGCTCCTGCTCTGCCCAAGATTGCAAAACCAGGGGATTTTTACAGTAACTTCACTGCAGTGTAACACCTTTTGCACCCCTCCACAGTTAAAACTCACACCCATCATCAAACCCCTATAAGAGGTCACTGCCTTGTGATGATTTGTGTATGTATATATATTTATGTGTGTACCATACCACCTAAACATGCAGATGTCTGAAGTAAGCATGAAGACACAGCATGCAGTAAAGAAGACATGTTGGCCTTCATTGTGAGAGGTTTTGAGTACAGAAGCAGGGATGTGATGTTGCGATTATACAGGGTCTTGGTGAGGCCACACCTAGAGTATTGTGTGTAGTTTTGGTCTCCTTTTCCAAGAAAGGGTGTTCTTGCTCTCTAGGGAGTGCAGCGAAGATTTACCAGGCTGATTTCAGGGATTTCGGGACTGATGTACAAGGAGAGATTGACTAAGCTAGGATTGTTTTCGCTGGAGTTCAGATGAATGAGAATGAGGGGGACCTCATAGAAACTTATAAAACTAGACAGGGTAGATGCACTGGATGTTCCCAATGGTGGGGGGAGTCCAGAACCAGGGGTCACAGTCTGAGGATTTGGTGTAGATCATTTAGGATGGACATGAGGAGGCATTTCTTCACCCAAAGTGTGGTAAGTCTGTGGAATTCATTATCACAGGAAATAGTTGATTGCAAAATATTGAATATATTCAGGAGGCAGCTGTGTATAGCACCTGGGCGTCAATGGGATGAAAGGTTATGGGGAGAAAGCAGGATTAGGTTATTGAGTTGGATGATCAGCCAGGATCGTAATGAATGGTGGAGCAGGCTCAAAGGGCCGAATGGTCTTCTCCTGCTCCTACCCTCTATGTTCCTATGAAGCAGAGATTAATCCGCTTTACCCCGCTTCACAATCTGTTTAAGGGTTTGGGAAGTTGTTAACTGTGCTTCATTAACATTTAAAGTTCATTGATATAAAGACCGATACTCACTTTAAAGTAAATAATTAACAAGTTATTTATTTAACCAACCAGGGACTTTAAATAAACAAGTAATATATCAATTAAAATAAGGTTTGACTGGAACACCGTTCAAATAAAAACAAGGACTATTCATTATTAAAAAATATGAACATTAACTTAGTCCTTCTCAAAAATACATATATAAACAGATTTTGTGACTTTGGAATAAACCTTTGAAGTTCTTTTCTTGATGCCACTATCTATAAACACTTCCCAATTTGGTAACCTTCTGCGAGATAAATGGAGAATTCTCTTAAGAGATATTTTAAGCTATTAGAGAGTCTCTCTTGCCCTCTCTATGTGTTGAGGAGTGGCAACTTTTCAGTTCCACTCCACTGAACTGAATTAAACTAAACTAAAGGCAGGCAGTTGGATTCCTATTTTTATATCTCCGATGACCTATCCATTTTCCTACACCAGAATCAGCCTGAGGCTGTCAACAACAGCAAATTCAAATTTGATAGGTTCCTAATAGCTGAGTGTCCTCTTTAAACTGATAGGCTATCAAACTGCAAAAGGCTGCAAAGCCTGTTACCAAAGCAACCCTGATACTTGGCCCTTGTTACAATTGTTGCAATCTGTGTACCCTATATGTACATCAAACATTCAAGCATGAACACAAAACTAGCTTTTAAAGGGAACACACACTTTTCTTTCCCTCTAGCAGTTTTTACAATTATTTTATATTTTTATAAACACTCTTTACAACTGTACAATCTCAATTTCACACCATATGTATATTTAGTCAAATCTGAATAAATCAGTTTTTGGTTAGGCACTTTGAACTGTACTGTGCATAGAAGTTGCTTCTGTGCTGTGACAATTCCCACCTGTGGCAACGAAGTGAGATTGAAGGGGGTCCCTAACCGAGCAGATTTAGGTTGGAGAAGCTTCTAGCAAACCAGTAGTTGGTGAGGTTTTGTTTTGTTGAGAAATAATCTCAAAAATCCACTCTTAATGAGAAGGCTGTTTGTTCAGGTGGACTATTTATATCAACAGGTGTGATTGCACATCTGGAATAGTCCAGCCCTGTCCGAGAGTCTTTCAGAGGCTGTATGGAGCAGTGAGAGATGTAAATCACTATTAATAATATCCTCAATGTCTCTAATAATCTAGTTATGGATCGAACAGTGAGGGGAAAGAAAAAAGATGATATTTCTCACTTATGCATGTCTAGAGTATCTGGAAATGTATTGTTGACCCCTGCTGAGAAATCAATAGGTTGTTTCTGGACATTTTGTGTAATTTTGAGCAACTCTACATCCTAAGCTACTGCAGAACTTGTTTTGAAGCAGTCACCCAGTGACCCAGTGAAGCAGTGACCTAGTAATACAGTGATCCACTGAGGATGTGGCCCAGTAACCCAGTGACCCAGTGAAGCAGTAATCCAGTAACCCAGTGACTCAATAAAGCAGTGAACCAGTGACCCAGTGAAGCAGTGACTCAGTAGCCCCGTGAAGCAGTAATCCAGTGGCTCAGTAACAGTGATCCAGTCAAGCAGTGACCCAGTGAAACAGTTACCCACTGAAGCAGTGAGCCAGTGAAGCAGTGATCCAGTGGCCCAGTGAAGCAGTAATTCAATGGCCCAGTAACACAGTGACCCAGTGAAGCAGTGACCCAGTGAAACAGTTACCCAGTGAAACAGTTACCCAGTGAAGCAATGACTGAGTGATCCAGTGAGCCAGTGTGAATGTTGCTGGGCCTTTGGAAAAGCTGTCCATTCGCTGTGATTTTGTTGAATTTCCAGAGGGACAGACCTGTGTGCAGGTTAAAAAGTGAACTCATTTGCAGTTAACATTTGACACAGCTAGCCAAGGAACATTGCCCCTGTCTGAAATAAACAGGTTACAGCTGAGTAGGCAGAGGGCTGTAACTCCAGCAATTGGTAGCAGCAGAGGATTGGTAAAGTCTTGTCACTGGTTCTCTGGTCGATATTGGGCACAGGTTCTCCATGTCCCCAGGCAGAGTGCTCCAGCTGCAAGAAGAGCCATAGAGAAGTTACAACACAGCAGAGGCTATTCGGCCCATCTTTCCCATGCCAGGCCAAGAATACCCAGATGCCCTTTCTAATCTCACCTTCCTGCACCAGCCCATCACCCTATAGCTTACAGCACAGATCCAGGTACCATTTAAAAGAGTTTGGAGTCTCTGGCTCCACCAGCAACTCAGGCAGTGAATTCAGGTACCCCCCCCCCGCACCCCGCTCTGTGTAAAAACATTCTTCCTCATGTCCCCTCCACACATTCTGCCACTTATCATGAATCTCTGTCCCCTGGTTCTGTAATTCTCTGATGTGGAGATGCCGCCGTTGGACTGGGGTAAATACAGTGGGAAGTCTTACAACACCAGGTTAACCTGGTGATGTGAGACTTCTTACTCTGTAATTCTCCGCCAAGAGTAACAATTTTATCCTGCTCTATCTCTTTCCTTCATTATCTTGCACACCTCTATCAAGTCACCCCTCAGCTTCTTTCTTTGAAGAAAAATAAGCTCAACCTATCCAATCTCTCCTCATTCCTACACTTTTCTAACCCTGGCAGTATTTCTGTAAACTCCTTCTGTGCTCTCTCTCCAGAGTAATTATGTCCTTCCTGTAATGTGGTGACCAGAACTTCACACAATGTTCCAATTGTGGTCTCACCCAGTGTTTTATACAATTCCAACATGACATCCTTATTTTTATATTCAATATCTCTACCAACAAAGGAGAGCATTCTAAAGGCCTTCTTTACAACCCTGTCTACAGGAACTGCTGCCTTTAGGGACCTGTGTATTTGTACACTGAGATCTCTCACTTCATGTTTACCAGGATGCTGCCTGGTATGGAAGGTTTGAGTTACGAGGAGAGATTAGGCAAATTGAGACTGTTTTCCTTAGAAAGACATAGACTTAGAGGAGATCTGATAGAGGTGTACAAGATTATGAGGGGTATAGATACAGTAAACAGGGTTAAGCTTTTTCCTAGGATGGACCCAAATAGCACGAGGGGTCATGGGCTTAGGGTGAGGGGGGTAACGTATAATTTGGATGCTGGAGGGAGTTTTTTCACACAGAGGGTGGTGGGGGTATGGAATGCGCTGCCAAGTAAAGTGGTGGAGGCAGGCACTCTGGAGTTTTTTAAGAAATACTTAGATGGGCACATGAACAGAATGGGAATGGAGGGGTATAGAAAACTGATTTAAAATAGGGATCATGAGCCTTGGGAGTCCCTGGGAAGTGTGTAAATAGATGATGATATTGATGTACTTGTTTTTATCCTACAGGTGCTTTGGTCCACCTTGTTGTCTAACGAGGGGCATACACGCGATGGGTCGTGAGAGGGCTGCTCTTGGATCTTTTGAGGGTGTCCTACTGCTTCACATCGTTAGTGTATGCTTGACCTGGACCATTTGATGGGCAACACGACAGCTCAGTGACTATCGCTGTGCTGTGCAGATACAAGGATTTGGGCCTGTGTTTGTGGGAGTTTGCGCATTCTCCCCGTGCTTGCGTGGGTTTTCTCCGGGAGCTCCGGTTTCCTCCCACATTCCAAAGATGTGCTCTTAGGCTAATTGGCAAAACAAATTCTCCCTAAATTGTCTCAAATTTGGTTTTTAATCCACAGATCTATAAACATGGACAGGGATCACGGGTAGAGGCGGGAACATCGGGGTGGCGGCGCGGGCTCGTTGGGCTGAAGGGCCTGTTTCCCGTGCTGTTTTGTTCTTTGTTCTTTGTTCATCCGTCCCTCTCAGTATATTCCCATTTATTATGTACCACCTATCAGTGTTTGACCTCCTTAGATGCACGATCTCACAATTCTCTGTGTTAAACTCCATCTGCCATTGTACTGCCCACTCCAACAACCCATCGATATCATTTTGGAGATTATAACTATCCTCCATACTATCCACTACTCGGCTAATCTTAGAGTCATCTACAAATTTACCAATTGTGTCCCTCACATTCACATCCAAATCATAGAATCCCTCCAGTGCAAAAGGAGGCCATTCAGCCCATCGAGACTGCACCCAGGCCCTATCCCTGTAACCCCACAGATTTACCCTGTTAACCTCCTTGATACTAAGGGGAAATTGAGCATGGCCAATCCACCTAGCTCACAAATCGTTAATGTATAACACAAGCAGCACCGAGTCCTGTGGAACACCGCTTGAAATAAGAAGGGTGTCCTTGCCAAGGAACAGTGAAAGAGTCTAAATGTAGAAAGCACTGGTTGGAGAAACTTGCAGCCTCTTCCAATAGCTGTCGAGAGCACCATACAATCCAACGCACACGGACGTCGAATGGACACTCACAAGGTAGTTCAAATAGAGCTGGATGGAAACAAGGAGAGAAAACACTGGAAAGACTTAGCAGGTCTGGCAGCATCTAGAAGGAGAGAAAGCAGAGTTAACACTGAGTCCTTTGACACTTCACCAGAGAGGGAGAATGTGCTGGCACAGTGGTTAGCATTGCTGTCTCGCAGTGCCAGGGACCCAGGTTCGATTCCCGGCTTGGGTCACTGTCTGTGTGTGGAGTCTGCACATTCTCCCCGTGTCTGCGTGGGTTTCCTCCGGGTGCTCCGGTTTCCTCCCACAGTGCCAAGATGTGCAGGTTAGGTGCATTGGCCATGCTAAATTGCCCCTTAGTGTCAGGGGGATTAGCTAAGGTAAATACATGGGGTTAAGGAGAAATAGGGCCTGGGTGGGACAGAGGTCAGTGCGGACTCGACGGACAGAATAGCCTCCTTCTGCACTAATAAACGTTAAGAGCAAAAGAAGGGGAAGGGAGGATATTTGCATTGCGCAGTACATAGAATAGAACCATAGAAGGAGGAGGCCATTCAGCCCATTGAGTCTGCACTGACTCTTGGAAGGAGCATCTTATCCAGGTCTGCTCACACATGCAGCAACATGCAGTGTTGGCCTTTGTTGTAGTGAAGGGTGCAAAACCAGCCTCGTTTGGCAGTAACTGCACTTAACTGAAACTGGAATGAGCTTTATCAAGATAATGGCATGATCGGTCAAGTATTCTCGGCAGACCGGCAAACTGATTGCAGGATATCTGTGATCGGGGGATGCAAAAGCAGTTTATTACAGGACTGGTCCAGTACCTGCTGCTCTGAGGGAGAAGATTGAGTGAGGGCTGAGACAGAGAGTATTGGGGTAGAGCAGAGTAATGGGCATCTCTCTGAGTGCTCGCATCAAAGTCAGACACTAGCGTGAGAGTTTGTGGTAATTATAAGGTAATCACAAATCAGATTTTGGAATGTAATTCAGCAGATAGTTCGCCAAACCTGTTCAGGTCAGAATTAATCAAAATTAGATCTGATAAATATCAATGAGTCAGATAATGTGATTTGATTTATTATTGTCACATGTATTAACATACAGTGAAAAGTATTGTTTCCTGCACGCTATACAGACAAAGCATACTGTACATAGGGAAGGGAACGAGAGGGTGCAGAATGTAGTGTTACAGTTATAACTAGGGTGTAGAGAAAGATCGACTGAATGGATGAATCAAAATGCTATTTAATTATTAATACATGATGTGGAGATGCCAGCGTTGGACTGGGGTAAGCAGAGTAAAAAGTCTCACAACACCAGGTTAAAATCCAACGGGTTTATTGGGAATCACAAGCTTTCTGAGTGCTACTCCTTCATTAGGTGAATGGATGAAGGAGCAGCGCTGTGAGGGATCCACGTTTGATTCCCAGCCTTGGGTCACTGTCTGTGTGGAGTTTGCACATTTTCTCTGTGTCTGTGTGGGGTTTCCTCCGGGTGTTCCGGTTTCCTCCCACAGTCTGAAAGATATGTTTGTTAAGTGCATCAGCCATGGTAAAGTCTGCCTCAGTGTACCCAAACAGATACCGGAGTGTGGCATCTTGGGGATTTTCACAGTGACTTCATTACAGTGTTAATGTAAGCCTGTTTGTGACACTAATAAATAAACTTTACAAAAGAACAAAGAACAAAACAGCACGGGAAACAGGCCCTTCAGCCCAATGAGCCCGCGCCGCCACTCCGATGTTCCTATCTCTATCCGTGATCCCTGTCTATCTTTATAGATCTATGGATTAAAAACCAAATTTGAGACAATTTAGGGAGAATTTGTTTTGCCAATTAGCCTAAGAGCACATCTTTGGGATGTGGGAGGAAACCGGAGCGCCCAGAGAAAACCCACGCAAGCACGGGGAGAATGCGCAAACTCCCACAGACACAGGCCCAAATCCATGTATCTGCACAGCACAGCGATAGTCACTGAGCTGTCGTGTTGCCCATCAAATGGTCCAGGTCAAGCGTACACTAACGACGTGAAGCACTAGGATACTCTCGAAAAAACTCCAAGAGCAGCCCTCTCACGACCCATCGCGTGTATGCCCCTCGTTAGACAACAAGGTGGACCAAAGCACCTGTAGGATAAAAACAAGTACATCAATATCATCATCTATTTACACACTTCCCAGGGACTCCCAAGACTCATGATCCCTATTTGAAATCAGTTTTCTATACCCCTCCATTCCCATTCTGTTCATGTGCCCATCTAAGTATTTCAATATAACTTTACTTTTTACAATGGACAAGCAAGTATATGGTTGCTGTTGAGCCTGTTCTTGTGAAACAAGTGTTAGGTACAGACTGGAAGAAAGGATAGGTTGTCATTGAATGACAAACTGGTGAATGTTTTTTTGTTTATCCTAACACACCTCACACCTCCACTGGCAGAACACCAGTGTAATTGTTTCTAAGGAGACAGCCCAGAACGATGATTTCATTACTGAAGCCACATTTAGCACAGTCAGTGGAACTCTGAAGAGAGTTCTGATTGAAACAGAGTTGAGTGAAGTCAGGAGGTGAACCGGAAAGTTAAAGCGAAAGAACATTAGTGCCAGTGATTGAAGCGGCTGCTACAAAAGGCTTTGAGAAACTGTGATCCTCATCTGTATTTGTTCAAGATACGTTTCAATAGACTGGTCAGGTTTGTACAGATTCATGGTGGAGGAATGTGGGAATAGGTCTTTGAATTGGATAGTAGGGATATAAGTACCAGGAGAAACCAGTCTCCCATCCACTGACTCTGTCTACACTTGCCGCTGTCTCGGAAAAGCAGCCAGACATTCTGTCTTCCACCTTCCTCCTTCGGGAAAAAGATACTAAAGTCTGAGGTCACGTACCAACCAACTCAAGAACAGCTTCTTCCCTGCCGCTGTCAGATTTTCCAGTAGACTTACCTGGCTTTAAGTTGATCTTTCTCTACACCCTAGCTATGACTGTAACACTACATTCTGTACTCTCTCCTTTCCTTCTCTATGAACAGTATGCTTTGTCAGTATAGCACGCAAGAAACAATATTTTCACTGTACACTAATACATGTAACAATAATAAATCAAATTGAAGCAAATCGAAAGCCTTCAGGGCCAGTGGCTGCATCCCTAGCTTTTGGCCAGAAGCTCTGGGTTTGAGTCCATTAAAGAAACATTCAACCCAGTTCAATGGGCTGGAAACCCACTCAGAAATCCTTCCACTATTCTCCAAAGGGTTCCAACAGTCTGGGTACAGAGATACGTTAAATAAAAACATAGAGTTTACTCTGACACAAGTTCAGATCTGAATGCAGATCAGACAGACAAAACTGATGAAGTGGAAAATTTAATTGAGGTTCAAAAGTCAGTCTGTTTTTGTTGGAGAAACTGTCTCCTCACACTCAGGCCCAGATAGGTTAGGAACCTTCCCTAAATTCAGAAAGTTCCAGCCAGGAAAGCAGATGTCCTTTTAGGAATATGAAACCAATCGTTCTATTTGATTTGTTATTAATTGAAACACAAGAAATGTGTCCAAGTTGTACAGTAAGAATCTCACAAGGGGTGATGAAGCTCCAAAAACTTGTGTTATCAAATAACCTGTTGGACTTTAACCTGCCCTTGTGAAACTTCTTACTGTGCCCATTCCAGTCCAACATCGGCATCCCCACATACAAGTTGTACGGAATTTGAACTTTTGTGTAATATTTTCATTCAGGAGAAAGAAGACTGTAATAGCATCCACTTGTGTACATCTGTGCGGATATGTATACACAGTCAAATCAGAATAAACTAATTTTCAGTTGGGTCATTTGAAACTCTGTTTGCTGGCACACAGTCTCGATTCAGTCTCTGCAAAAATATCATAATCTCCCCACCCATCACACCATCGTCCTTCACACCCCAACACTCACCTTCAAAGTGAAATTACACTGCTATGGATATGAACATATGGATTATGTGTAGAGATCAGCTCTTCTTCCCTTGTACCTGCCTCATCGTTCAATAGAATCATAGAATCCTATCGGGCAGAAGGAAGCCATTCGGCCCATCGAGCCTGGACTAACTCCTTCTCAGAGCATTTTACTAAATGCCCACAACTCCCCTGCCCCACTCCCATAACCTGACATATTTACCCCAATAATCCCACTACACTACATATCTTTGGATAGAAAAGGTCAATTTAGTATGGCCAATCCACCTAACC
The DNA here is from genome assembly GCA_024679065.1 of Sphyrna mokarran. Classification (NCBI taxonomy): domain Eukaryota; kingdom Metazoa; phylum Chordata; class Chondrichthyes; order Carcharhiniformes; family Carcharhinidae; genus Sphyrna; species Sphyrna mokarran. The sequence goes on from JAGIQG010000005.1 coordinate 12,139,785, forward strand.
TGCACATCTTTGTACTGTGGGAGGAAACTGGAGCACCTGGAGGAAACCCACGCAGACACGGGGAGAACGTACGAACGCCACACAGCCAGTGACCCAAGCTGGGAATCGAACCAGGGTCCCTGGCACTGTGAGGCAGCAGTGCTAACCACTGTGCCACCGAGGTGCCCTCAATAAAATCATGGCTGATTTGATTGTAACCTATCACCAAACCCTGATAACCATTCACCCCCAAGAAGCTATCTTTCTCTGCCTTAAAAATATGCAAATACTCAGTTTCCATTATCTTTTAGGAAGACTTGTGTCTGTACAGCACAGTGGCACAGCAGTTAGCACTGCTGCCACTCAGCGCCAGGGACCCAGGTTCAATTCCCAGCTTGGGTTGCTATCTATGTGGAGTCTGCACATCCTCTCCGTGTCTGCATGGGTTTCCCCTGGTTGCTCCGGTTTCCTTCCACAGTCCAAAGATGTATGTACAGCTGTGGTCCCCCTATTTGAGGAAAGATGTAGTGGCCTTAGAGGCAGTTGAGATGAAGTTCACTAGATTGATTCCAGAGATAAGGGGTTTGTTGTATGAAAAGAGATTGAATAGTTTAGGCCCATACTCTCTGGAATTTAGAAAAATGAGGGGAGATCAAATTGAGGTATGCATGATGATAAAAGGTATGGATAAAGTAGATGTGTAGCAAATGCTTCCACTTGTGGGACATTCTACAACAAGAGGGGGTAGTCTTAGGATAAGGGTAGCAAATTTAAAACAGATTTAAAGAGAAACTACTTCTCTCAAAGAGTTGTGAATCTGTGGAATTCGCTACCCCACAGTGCAGTGGATGCTGGAACAGTGGGTTAATGTAAGGAGGAGTTAGGCAAATTTTTAATTGGTAATGGGTTGGAGGGTTATGGGGAGGAGGCAGGAAAATGGGGATGAGAAACATATCGGCCATGTGACTCAATGGGCTGAATGGCCTTATTCTGCTCCTATGAACTTCTGGACCAATCCTCACAGCCAAAGAACAAAGAACAACACAGGAAACAGACCCTTCGGCCCATCAAACCCACGTCTCCATTTTAACACTCAGTGAGTCCCTCATCTACCTTCTTCTACCTATGGTTTTTGCTACGCCTCTTGGACTCCACAATAAAGGTGTGCAAATTTAGAGAATTATATGTGTTCCAGATTAAGGGAGGTCTAATTTAGGGACAATTTATTAACACCATTCAGCCTAAAAGCATGTTTTTTAGGGTGTGGGAGGAAACCGGAGCACCCGGAGAAAACCCACGCAAGCACGGGGAGAATGTGCAAACTCCCACGGACACAAACTCAAGCCGGAGGTCTGATCCAGGTCCCTGTAACTGCACAGCAAACAGTGATAGTCACTGAGCTGTCGTGTCGCCTGTCAGTTGGTCCAGTTTAAGCGTACACTAACGACATGAAGCACTAAGCAGTTCTCGAAGCAACATCCAAGAACAGCCCTCGCCCGACCCACAACAAGGTGGACCGCACACCTATGGATATAAAAAAAGTCAATAAACATACACAGCTTATACAGGCATTCAGGGAAGATCCCCAGAAGCTCAAAAGTGGGACAGATGGGCCATACAATATGTTGGACTAGTGGTTCCCAGGAACATCCTGAGGCTCTTGATCCACTTCAGTCCTTCCACTCCTGGTGTTAGTCTTTCCTTAACTGCTTCCAGGTACATATGGAAGGCAAACATTTTTACAAGATGAGCAAGGAATGTTAGTGATTCATCCAGGACGCTGACATTTACATTGCACTGACGCTAAACTTGTTCTCCGGAGTTTGTGAGCAAATGGAATTTATTAGCTTGCCAACAGGATGTTTCTGCCCATTGTCCTTGAACGGGCAGGACTCAGCTCCATAGCCGTCACCCAGGGATTAACTGGCCCTCACCAAATTTGCATATTAGGACCAAAGGAAGGCCAGTAGCTCCGTATGTAAATGCACAGCTTGCAAATCTACCTCCTGTTGTCAGTGCTATTTGATTCCGATGTTGATTCAGATGAGAACTTAATCCGTGATTTGCCTGAGTAAAACAATTAACAAAATACAGCTGGCATCCAGGTGTTCAGCACGATCCATGACTCCTCAGACACTGAAGCAATCCATGTCCACACACAGCAAATCCTGGCAAATGGCAAATAATGTTTGCGCCATACAAATGCCAGGCAATGACCATCATCAATAACAGGCACCTTAACCACCGCCCCTTGGCATTCAATGGCATTACCATTATTGTATCCCCCACTATCAACATCCTGGGGGTTACCATTGACCAGAAAGTGACCTGGACCAGCTATCTAAACACTGTGGCTACAAAAGCAGGCCAGGAATACAGTGGTGAGTAACTCACCTCCTGCCTCCCCAAAGCCTGTCCACCATCTACAAGGCACAAGTCAGGAGTGTGATGGAAAACTCCCCACTTGCCTGGACGGGTGCAGCTCCAACAACACTCAAGAAGCTCAACACCATCCAGAGTAAAGCTTGAGTGGCACCATACCCAGAAATATCCACTCCCTCCATCACCGTGGCAGCCGTGTGCAAGAATTCACCAAAATTCCTCAGGCCGCACCTTCCAAACTCATGACCTCTACTACCTAGAAGAACAAAGGCAGCAGAAACCAGCGAAGTTCACCATCTAGAGGTTCCCCTCCAAGCCACTCACTGTCCTGGCTTGGAAATATATCACCATTCCCTCACTGTCGCTGGGTCAAAATCCTGGAACCCCCTTGCTAACGGCACTGTGGGTGTTTTTCCTCCTTAGGGACTGCACTGGGTTCAGGAAGGTAGCTCACCATCACCTTCTTAAGGGTGGACAATAAATGTTGCCCTAGCTAGCAACATCCACATCCCTCGATTGGATTGTTTTAAAAGTTGGATTCAAAGAGAATCCACCAAAAATCCAACTGCTCCCCGACAAATGTATCTTATTTGTCACAATTAGGCTTCACTGCAATGAAGTTACCGGGAAAATTCCCTAGTCGCCACACTCCGGCGCCTGTTCGGGTACACGGAGGGAGAATTTAACGTAGTCGATGCACCCCAGCCAGCACATCTTTCAGACTGTGGGAGGAAACCGGGGCACCCAGAGGAAACCCACACAGACACGGGGAGAACATGCGAACTCCACACAGACACAGTGACCCAAGCTGGGAATTGAACCCAGGTCTTTGGCACTGTGAGGCAGCAGTGCTAACCACTGTGCCATCCTCATTTGTTGGGGAACGATCCTGCATTTCTGTAACACTTTTCACAACCTAAACCACCTTCTAGCCAATGGAGTACTGTCGTCCTGCGGTCATTGTTGTAATATTGGAAACGCAGCAGCCAGTTTGTGCACAGCAAGATCCCACTAACAGCCGTCTGATAAGTGGAAACAAACATTTATACTATTTTAAAGATATCTATTAGTTTACCCCAGGGGAGGGGGGGTAAGCTGACCCTGCTCACATTCCAAATAGGAGAAGTCTCTCAGTCCTACTTTAATATTTTTTATCCTCTCCAATGCCTCAATATTCCCCAAGCTCTCCAGCCAAGGCTCTATATAAGCCTGACAGAATCTTTCAATTCCTTT
>JAGIQG010000005.1:12148378-12190076 GCA_024679065.1 Sphyrna mokarran
CAAACACACACATACATATACACCCACAAACACATACACACACTCACACATACATACCCACATATACACACACTCATAGACACATACACGCATACATTCACACACATGCACACACACATACACATTCACGCAGTTCCAATCCATATAGAGACACACACTCACACACATATACATACACATTCACCCACACAGACACCCACACACACACACACACACACACACACACCCACATGCAAAGAGGTTAAGGGCCTCTCTGCAAGCTCCTTAAGGAGAATTATTCCCATCCTCTCTAGCATTCTCTATATCTCTGCAATTTATTTTTCTTTATCCTTTCACGGGTTGTGGGTATCACTGGCAAGGCCACTATTTGTTGCCTGCCTCTAATTGCCCTTCAGCTGAGTGACTTGTGAGGCTGGGTCTGAGGGCAGTTTGTGGGTCTGAAGTCACATGTAGGCCAGACAGGGTAAAGATGGCAGATTTCCTTCCCTAAAGGGCATTAGTGAGCCAGCTGGGTTTTTCCAACAGTCAATGAAGATGGTCACTGAGACTAGTTTTATATTCCAGGTTTAAATTCCATTAGGAGCTGTGATGGGGTTCGAACCTGTGTTCGCGGAGTATTAATGCAGGTTTCTGGATTACTAACTCAGTGACATCGCCGCAGTGTCCACAGCTGCTTTCCCAGACAGTGAAATCTTTTCAGTGTAAGAAAGACAGACAGTTTTGTGACAGATTTCACAGAAGAAAAGATTGTTTACAGCAGAGAAAGAGGCCGCTCTGCCCATCGTGTCTGTTCTGACCGAGAGATGAGCCAGCCAGCTAAATCCTACTTCCAGCATTTGGTGCTGAGCGCTTGAAGTGCAAATCCAGATACCTTTTCAATGAGTTGAGGTTTTCTGCTTCTACTATCCTTCCAAGCAATGAGTTAATCCCCTGGGTAAAAAACCTTTTCCTAATCTCCCCTCGAATCCTTCCATCAATCACTTTAAATCAGTGCTCCCTGATCATTGACCCCACTTCTAATAGGCCTTGTCCATCTCTATCCAGGCCCCTCACAACTTTGCAGATCTCTCCTCAGCTTCCTATGTTCCAAGGAAAACAACTCCAGCTTATCCAATCTTTCCTCAGAGCTGTACTTTCCCAGTCCTGGCAATATTTTCATAAATCTCCTCAAAACCCTCTCAAATACAGTTCCATCCCTTCTGTAATGAGGTGATCAGAACTACACACACACTACTAAAGTTGTGGCCTAATTCCAGCACAGACATTTCCTTCGTGCCTGCTCCTCCATTCAGTTTAATCATGGCCAATTATTGAATTCAATATCCTGATTCCTCCCTTCCCCCCATATTCTTTGATCCCTTTAGCCACAAGAGTTCTATCTAATTTCTTCTTGAAATCAGACAATATTTTGGCCTCAAATACATTCTGTGGGAGTGAATTCCACTCATTGAATGAAGAAATTTCTCCTCACTTTTACCCCTTATCCTCAAACTATGACCCCTAGTTCTGGACTCCCCCATCATCGGGAACATTCTTTCTGAATCTACCCTGTCTAAACCTGTTAGAATTTTATAAGTTTCTATGAGATCCCCTCTCACTCCTCTAAACTCCAGTGAATATAATCCTAACTGATTTAATCTCTCCTCGTGTGACAGACGTACCATCCCTCTCTTATATTCCATGCCTCGGCTAATAAAGAAAAGCGTTCCATTTGCCTTCTTCACCACCTTATTGACCTGTCCTACTGCCTTGTGAATATTCACTTTAAGCCCCTTCATTTCCTCTACATCTCTCAGTATCCCCACGTATTCCTTTAGGCTTGTTTGACCTCCCCAAATTCATCACCGTTCACTTGCCTGGATTGAATTCCATATGCCACCTCTCTGCCGAACAGTCCATCAATATCTTCCTGCTGAATACAGCAATCCCCCCTCACTGCCACACACAGGTTATTTGCAAACTTCTTTTCCAAATCATTAATATTTACCACAAAAAGCACTGATCCCTCACTCCGATCCCTACTGGAAGCAGCCTTCATAGAGGTTTATAGCGTGGAAACAGACCCTTCGGCCCAACTTTTCCATGCCGCCTTTTTTTTAAACCCCGAAGCTCATCCCAATTGCCCACATTTGGCCCATATCCCTCTATACCCATCTTACCCATGTAACTGTCTAAACACTTTTTAAAAGACAAAATTGTACCTGCCCCTACTACTACCTCTGACAGCTTCCTGCCACAAAAACACTGTTTCCTGTCTCTGAATCAGTTTTGCATCCTGCTGCTTACATGCCCCTGGATCCCTGTGGGCTTTTATATTTTTAAACTGATCTGCCAAGTGAGACCTTATCTAAAGCCTTACTGAAATCCAGCTAAACTGCACCCACAGAGATGGCCGGGTAGTGCAGTGATTAGCACTGCTCCCTCACAGCACCAGGGACCCAGGTTCGATTCCCGGCTTGGGTCACTGTCTGTGTTGAGTCTGCATGTTCTCCCCGTGTCTGCATGGCTTTCCTCTGGGTTCTCTAGTTTCCTCCCACAGTCTGAAAGATGTGCTGGTTAGGTGCGTTGGCCATGCTAAATTTTCCGTCAGTGTACCCCAACAGTGTGGTGACCAGGGGATTTTCACAGTAACTTCATTGCAGTGTTAAAGTAAGCCTAGTAGTGACACTAAATAAACTTTATCCACTGTACTATCCTCATCAATTTTCCGTGTTACTGCTACTCACAAAGTTTAATCAGGTTAGTCAGACATGACCTTCCCTTTACAAGTCACACTGACTCTCCTTGACTGATTCCTGCTGAAACACAAGTCCCTGATTTTTTTAGTCTTGTTGATTGAAGGGTTTGCTATTGGTCAGTTCCTTGAGGATAACTCCCCGTTCATCTTCAAAGTGGTCCCATGGACTCTTTGACATCCACCCGAAAGAATGTCCAAAGGATAATGCCTGCGACAGTGCAGCACTCCCTCAGCAGCGCACTGGAGTGTCAGCCTGCCAAGAATCATAGGGGCTGCAGTCTGGCACAGTGGTTATCATTGCTGCCTCACGGTGCGAGGGGCCCGGCTTCGATTCCCGGCTTGGGTCACTGTCTGAATGCATGTTCTCCCGGTGTCTGCGTGGGTTTCCGCCGGGTACTCTGGTTTCCTCCCACAGTCCAAAGATGTGTGGGTTAGGTTGATTGGCCATGCTAAATTGCCCCTCAGTGTCAAGGGGATTAGTGGGGTAAATGCATGGAGTTGTGGGGGTAGGGCCTGGGTGGGATTGTAGTTGGGCCAAATAGCCTTCTCCTGCAATGTAGAAGTTAGAATCGTAGAATCGTACAGTGCAGAAGGATGCCATTCGGCCCATCAAGTCCGCACCAACCACAATCCCACCCAAGGCCTATCCCCATAACCCTATTTATTTACCCCACTAGTCCCCCTGACACTAAGAGGCAATTTAGCACTGCCAATCCACCTAACCTGCATATCTTTGGAGTGTGGGAGGAAAACTGAGCACCCAGAGGAAACCCACACAGACACGGGGAGAACATGCAAACCTCTCATAGGCTGCAGGCTGAAAGAGCCAGGGGGTGAAACCCCATTCAGTGACAGAGGTGGTAAGTTGAGCAATTTGGTGTGAGCTGAACTGACGTGTGTGCTAAGCATTAAGTATTTAAAAATACTCACTGAGGAACTTCCTCTTCAGAGCTGAGCAGAGTAAATAATGGTCAGTTGCCAAAAGAAGTTCAGCAATGACAGGCACTGGTTGAATGAGCAGGAAGTCCCCTTGCTAATAGCAGAAACCCTGGTGATTACTCTCTGTAGCTGCTGTCTGGCCTCACACAGTTTATTTCAAGATGCAGAGACAGATCCCTCCCATCGCTGCGGATTCCCCAAAGCCAGATGTGTGTCCGAGTAATGGCTGTGTGTGGGGAGGTGGGGGGAGTGGGGGTGGAGGTGGTGGGGGGGGGGGGGTGTCATGTGACGAAACCTCCAGGAATACATTTGATCGGAGTTGGAATCCTCATCTCATCTGAAAGGCATCACCTCAGACTCGCCTCAGGGGAGGGCGATGGCCTAGTGGGATTATCACTAGGCTATTAATCCCGCTCATGTTCTGGGGACCCGGATTCGAATCCCGCCACGGCAGATGGTGGAATTTGAATTCAATAAAAAATATCTGGAATTAAGAATCTAGTGAAACCATTGTCGAATGTTGGAAAAATCCACCTGCGTCACTCTTTAGGGAAGAAAACCTGCCATCTTTACCAGATCTGGCCTGCATGTGACTCCAGAGTCACAGCAATGTTGCTGACTCTCAACTGCCCTCTGAACAAGGGCAACTAGAAATGGGCAATAAATGTTGGCCAGCCAGCGACACCCATGTCCCACAAATGAATAAAAAATAAGACTGCACTCCCTCAGTATTGTAGTGGAAATTCAGAGTCGGTTACTGCATTCCAACCTCAGAATGGAACATCACCAAAGCTGTTGTGCCAGGAGGATGCGAGTTGGAGGGGACAGAGATTTTGGAGGGTTATAGGAGGGAATAGCATAAAAACTAGGAGCAGGAGTAGGCCATTTGGCCCCTCGAGCCTGCCCCACCATTCAATAAGATCAAGGCTGATCTTTCCCTGGACTCAGCTCCATTTACCATCATTTCTCCACCAATTGGAAAAGAACAAGACTCGGAGCCCGATTGGATGAAGGTTGGCCGTCAAACAAACAACCCTTTATTCCCCCGTTTTCAATATTTTGAAAGAGAAATATAAAAGAAAATGACAAAAAAAAAAACCCTGATCTTTTTAACATCCCGACGATCTTCCTCCCAAGAGTCGCACACAGCCGTGTCCTGGAGGTTGTTGTCCGAATCCTGGAGATTCCAGGCCAATCCTGGAGGGTTAGCAACCTCAGGGCCCATTCCCCTGCCCAGGGAGGGGGGAATCTGTGGTGTGTTTGAACAGCACCACTCGTACCCCCGCCAATAGTTACTCCAACATGGTTGGGAAATGATTGCATTGGCCATATGTTGCAGTTAGTGGGATCTTGCTGTGCACAATGTGCCCATTTCTTCCACATTACAGCAAGTGATATTCAGATACGTAAACACTTCCCAGAATGAATGCAGAATGTTTCTGATTTTCTCAAGTTACTAAAAGCAGGCGGTATAATTCTGGCCTTCCTGTGTTGTGTTCCTCTAGTATCTTTTTTGAAAGTCTCTCTCTCTGATATTAATAACTCTAGCTAGCGTCCTCAATATCCCTCACCCAGACAGCCATCTGAACCACACCTCCAAACATTTGGAATATTGTGTTCAGTTCTGGTCACCTCACTACAAGAAGGATGTGGAAGCATTGGAGAGAGTGCAGAGGAGATTTACCAGGATGCTGCCTGGTTTGGAGGGTAGGTCTTATGAGGAAAGGCTGAGGGAGCTGGGGCTTTTTCTCTTTGGAGCGGAGGAGGATGAGAGGCGATTTAATAGAGATTTATAAGATGATGAGAGGGATTGACAGAGTGGATGTGTAGAGACTATTTCCTCGGGTGGATGCAGCTGTTCGTAGAGTATAGGGCTAATGGTAGAGCTCTTAACAGTGTTGAGGAACAGAAGGATCTTGGTGTATGTGTCAATAGATCCCTGAAAGTAGGCAGTCAAGTGGATAAAGTTGTTAAGAAGGCATATGGAGTCTTAGCTTTTATTGGTAGGGGGATTGAATTTAGGAGCCGCAGCATCATGTTGCAACTGTACAAAACTCTAGTGCGGCCGCACTTGGAGTATTGTGTGCAGTTCTGGTCCCCACATTATAAGAAAGATGTGGAGGCATTGGAGAGGGTACAGAGGAGGTTTACCAGGATGTTGCCTGGTATGGAGGGCAGGTCCTATGAAGAGAGGCTGAGGGATTTGAGGTTGTTTTCGTTAGAAAGGAGGCGGCTAAGAGGGGATCTTATTGAAGCATATAAGATGATTAGAGGTTTAGATAGGGTGGACAGTGATAGCCTTTTTCCTAGGATGGAGAAAGCTAGCACGAGGGGACACAGCTTTAAATTAAGGGGTATGAGTTATAGGACGGATATCAGAGGTAGGTTCTTTACTCAAAGAGTGATTAGGGAGTGGAATGCCCTGCCTGCAGCTGTTGTAGATGCGCCAAGTTTGGTGGCGTTTAAGAGGTTAATTGATAAGTATATGGAAGAGAAGGGAATGGTTTAGTTTGGAGGGGCATTGCTTTTTATTTTGGTCGGCACAACATCGAAGGCCGAAGGGCCTGTTCTGTGCTGTAATGTTCTATGTTCTATGTTCTATGTTACTCGAAGGCATAACTGTAAGGTTCACGGTGGGAGATATAGGAGGGATGTCCAAGGTAGATTCTTCACTTAGAGAGTGGTTGGGGTGTGGAATAGACTGCCTGTTGTGATAGTGGAGTTTAGGAACTTTCAAGTGGTTATTGGAACACTGCAGAATGATAGGGAGTGGGATAGCTTGATCTTGGGTTTAGAAAAAGCTTGGCACAATATTGAGGGCCGAAGGGCCTGTGCTGTTCTACGTTCTATGTTCTAAATAGCAACAGGCCATTCACTGACTGAGTGCTGAGCCCACCTGCAGGGTGCTGCATTGTCTGAGACGCTGCCTGCTGCTCAACTGAGACCCAATCAGGGACTGGGTGGCACCATCCCAGGGAAGAACAGGGGAGACATCCCCCCCCAAAACCCCAGTCACTATTTACAAGGATGCTACCAGGACTTGATGGATTGAGTTATAAGCTGAGGCTGGATAGACTGGGACTTCTCTCTCTGGAGGGTAGGAAGCTGAGGGGTGATCTTATAGAGATCTATAAAATAATGAGGGGCACAAATCAGCTAGATAGTCAATATCTTTTCCCAAAGATAGGGGAGTCTAAAACTAGAGGGCTTAGGTTTAAGGTGAGAGGGGAGAGATACAAAGTGTGCAGAAGGGGCAATTTTTTCACACAGAGGGTGGTGAGTGTCTACAACAAGCTGCCGGAGGTGGTAGTACACTCAGTACAATTTTGTCTTTAAAAATCATTTAAACGATTACATGGATAAGATGGGTTCAGAGGGATATGGACCAAATGGGATTAGTTTAGTGGTTAAAAAAAAGAGATGGCATGGACAAGTTGGGCCGAAGGGCCTGTTTCCATACTGTAAACCTCTGTGACTCTATTTATTATCTGGTTATCTGGTTGCCGCAGACTGTGGGATTTTGCTGTGTACAGTTTACCTCGAAAGCAACAAAAGCGAGTAGGCTTATAGCTCAAGTCATTGATGACCCACAAGGCAGAGGCACACATTTAGTGTTCTTTTCACTAATGGTTTTTGTTTGCTTTTCCTAATGGCAACGCAGTCAGTGTGTCAGCTTCAGTGTGTGTCTCAGACTTGTTCCATCTCGCCTGACCTTTACCATGTTGCCTAGATGCCGCTGCCTCCAGTGTGTTTGTGAAGATTAAATCCTCCGGAGGTCTTGTTTCCAAATGCTCAATCTCAAAGCCTCCCTCTTCCCTCACGTACACACACTTTACCCAGAAGGTGAACTGATCTGATCAGAGAGAGAGAGAATCAGCGAAGCCTCAGCCGGGGCACTGCTTCTAACCTCACTCACTGACTGGGCAACCATCTTAAAGGGCCCACCATCCTCCTGTACACACATATACACACACACCTATATTCACACACACACACACACACCTATATTCACACACACACACACACACACACACACACACACACACACACACACACACACACACACACACACACACACCACACCACACACAACACCTATATTCACACACACACACACACACACAAACATATACACAACTACCTTCACACACACACACACACATATACACAACTACCCTTCACACACACACACACACATATACACAACTACCTTCACCCACACACACCACACACACATATACACAACTACCTTCACACAGACACACACACACGCGCACACACACACACACACACATATACATAACTACCTTCACACAGACACACACACAATGTACTCACATACATACACACCCACCTACACATATATACCTTCATTCTCACATATACACATCCCTACATTCACACATAAACCCACCTAAATTCACACGCACACACACACACATATACACAACTACCTTCACACACACACACATATACACACACACATATACACACTACCTTCACACACACACACGCACACATATACACAACTACCTTCACACACACACGCACAACACACACACACATACACAACTACCTTCACACACACACACACGCACACACACGCACACACATATACACAACTACCTTCACACAGACACACACACACACATGTACTCACATACATACACACCCACCTACACATATACACCTTCATTCTCACATATACACATCCCTACATTCACACATAAACCCACCTATGTTCACACGCACACGCACACACACACACACACAACTACCTTCACACAGACACACACACACACACACACACACACGTACTCACACACATACTCACACACATACACACCCACCTACACATACACGCCTTCATTCTCACATACATATACACATCCCTACATTCACACACAAACACACACACACATATACAGACACATACATACATATATACTCGCACACGCACACACAAATAGACACACCTACATTCACACACATATACAGACACACACACAGTCACAAACACACCCATGTACACAAGCACATATACACAGACCCAGGTGAGGCAGTGGTATGGTATTACTGGATTATTAACCCTGCTAATGCTCTGGGGAAAATGGATTCGACTCCCACTATGACAGCTGTTGGAACTCAAACTCAGTTAATACCTCTGGAATTAAAAGCTAATCTCGTGGTGACCCTGTTCTTTTAGGGAAGGAAATCTGCCAGTCTTTCCTGTTCTAGTTTACATGTGATTCCCGACCCATGGTTAATTTTTCCCTGAAGTGGAAGGAACCTACTCAGTTTTATCCAAAAAGCTACAAAGTTAAAGGAGTGAAACTGGATGGACAGCTTGGCATCGACCTAGTGAATGAAAATAGCACTCCCAGCCCTGTCAACCCCGCAAACTGCTCCTTACCAACATCTGGGGGTTTGTGCCAACATTGGGAGAGATGTCTCACAAACTGGTCGAGCAATACCCTGACGTAGTCATACTGAAGGAATTATACCTTCCCGATAACACCCCAGACACCACCGTTACCATCGCTGGAGATGTCCTGTCCCATCGGCAGGACAGACACAGCACAGGTAGAAACACAGTGATATAGTCAGCAGCATCGAAACTAGAAACAGGAGGAGGCCATTCGGCCCTTCGAGTCAGCCCTGCCATTCATTTTGATCATGGCTGATCATTGAATTCATTGTCTGGATTCTCTTTCCCCCCATATCCCTTGATCCCTTTAGCACCAAGAGTTATATCTAATTTCTTTCTGAAATCAGACAATGTTTTGGCCTCAACTACATTCTGTGGGAGTGAATTCCACACATTCACCACCCTCTCAGTGAAGAAATTTCTCCTCACCTCAGTTCTTAAAGGTTTATTCCTTATCCTCAAACTCTGACCTCTAATTCTGGATTCCCCCACCGTTGGGAACATTCTTTCTGAATATACCCTGCCTAACCCTGTTAGAACTTTATAAGTTTCTATGAGATTCCTTCTCTAAACTCCAGTGAATATAATCCTCACCGCCTTAGTCTCTCCTCACATGTCAGGAGAGAGTTGCCCTGAACTCCTCCGCATTAACTCCACATCCCGTGAAGCCTCATGGTATCAGGTCAAACATGGTCAAGGAAACCTCTTGCTGATTACCACGTACTGTTCCCCCCAGCCGATCAATCAGTACGTTGATTTATTATTATTGTCACATTATTAACATACAGTGAACAGTATTGTTTCTGGTGCGCTATACAGGTAAACCATTCATAGAGAAGGAAATGAAAGATTGCAGAATGTAGTGTTACAGTCATAGCTAGGGTGTAGAGAAAGATCAACTTAATGTGAGGTGGGTCCATTCAAAAGTCTGACAGCATCTGGGAAGAAGCTATTCTTGAGCTGGTTGGTACGTGACCTCAGACTTTTGTATCTTTTTCCTGAGGAAAGTAGAAGAGAGAATATCCAGGGTGCGTGAGGTCCTTAATTCTGCTGGCTGCTTTTCCGAGGTAGTGGGAAGTGTACACAGAGTTAGCGGATGGGAGGCTGGTTTGTGTGATGGATTGGGCTTCGTTCATCGTCCTTTGTAGCTTTTTTGCAGTCTTGGGCAGAGCAGGTGCCCATACCAAGCCGTGAAACCAGGAAGAATGCTTTCTATGGTACATCAGTAAAAATGCTCCTCCACACTGAAGAAAGAGTGAGGGTGGTAAGGACGCAGAACATACTCTGGGTGGGACTTCAATATCCATCACCAAGAGGGGCTCCATCACAGACAGAGCTGGCTGGATTCTAAAGGACATCGCTGTTAGACTGGGACTGCAGCTGGTGATGAGGGAAGAAACAAGAGGGGGAATACATACTTGACCTTATCCTTAACAATCAACACGTTGCGAATGCATCTCTCCCTGACAGTACGAGTAGGGGCCACCGCACAGTGGAGACAAAATCCCGCTTTACCTTGAAAGTACTGTCCATTGTGATACTACCACACTGCTAAATGGGACAGACTTCAAACATAGCATCAGGTCTGAGTTCCAAGGGGACTCGATGAAGGCGGTGTCAGAGAGATGTTATTACAGGGTGTTATTAAGATTGATGAGTGAACAGTAAAGGTAAAGAAATATGTCCAAAGATGTGCAGGTTAGGTGGACTGGCCATTATAAATTGCCCCTTAGTGTCAGGGGGATTAGCAGAGTAAATAGTGGAGTTATGGGACTTGGGCGAGATTGTTGTCAGTGCAGACTCGATGGGCCGAATAGCCTTCTTCTGCACTGTTAAGGATTCTATGACTTTCCGTTAAACTGTGAGAGTTGGCCCGGGCTACAGGTTTTAACAATTACTTTGGGATTAATATCAGGAAGTGTCTCCTGGAATAATTGACATGGAGAATGGACTCCAGGATACAGTGCAGACAGAAAAAACAGCAGAAATTTCTGAGACACAGCTTGCTGTTGCAGAGAAGGAACAGGAGGTGTTGCCAGGTGATCGGAGAGAACGGGCTTCCCTGATCTTGTGAGGGGAGGAACTTGGCAGGAATCTTGCCTCGTACGGAAAATATTATTGTCAGGAGAGGGAGTGTCTCAGGTGGACAGTAAAGGAACTCTGTGTCCAAATACCTGTGTGCTGAGTTAATATAAGTTACCTGGACAGTAATAATGTGTAGCTGCGGGAGGAAAGTGGAGGGGTGCGGGGAGGATTAGAGCACCACGAGCCTTTGGCAGGTTCCACACTCACAGGTCGGGTTTGCATTGTTGAATTATTGTTGTAAAGTAGGGGGGGAGGGGAGAAGCTCTTTAAACCACGGAGTGATCTGAGAGAGGCCCACACATACCACAGCTAGCAAGGCAGTGATGGAAAAAGTGACGTTGCTTGGAGCAGGGCCAAAGGGGGGGGTGTTCCTTCTATGCAGCTCTATGGGCAATGCTGTTAGGGTGTGTGCGTGTGTGTGAGTGTGTGTTTGTGTGTGGGTGTGTGTGTGTGTATGTGTGTGGGTGTGTGTATGTATGTATGTGAGTGTGTGTGAGTGTGTGTTTGTGTGTGGGTGTGAGTGTGTGTCTGTGAGTGTGTGTGAGTGTGTGTCTGTGAGTGTGTGTGTATGAGTGTGTGTGTGTGTGTGTGTCTGAGTGTGCGTGTGTGTGTATGTGTGTGTGTGTGTGTGTCTATGTGTGTGTGTGTGTGTGAGTATGTGTGTGTGTGTATGTGAGTGTGTGTGTGTGTCTATGTGTGTGAGTGTGGTGATGTGTGTGTGTTATGTGAGTGTGTGTGTGTGTGTATGTGAGTGTGTGTGTGTGTATGTGAGTGTGTGTGTGTGTGTGAGTGAGTGTGTGCATGTGTGTGAGTGTGTATGTGAGTGTGTGTGTGTGTGTGAGTTGTATTTGAGTGTGGTGTTGTGTGAGTGTGAGTGTGTGCATGTGTGTGAGTGTGTATGTGAGTGTGTGTGTGTGTGTATGTGTGTGTGTGTATGTGAGTGTGTATGTGAGTGTGTGTGTGTGTGTGAGTGTGAGTGTGTGCAGTGTTGAGTGTGTATGTGAGTGTGTGTGTGAGTGTGAGTGTGTGCATGTGTGTGAGTGTGTGTGTGAGTGTGTGTGTGTGTGCAGCTAAAGCTCACTGTAGTTTGCAGGCTGTCGGTGTGTCTGCACCAACTATAATAGCATTTCCTCTCGACAGTGAGAGAGACACTGTTCTCAATCTTCAACCGGCTTCTTCTTGGCTTGTCTGCTCTGCCCCGGGGCCCAGGGACAGTGCACTGCTAGCTCAGGGAACCAGCCCTTTCTGAATAAATGCACGCTACAACAAGAGATAGGAAGATTCTTGATCAATAAGGGGATTGAGAGTTATGGAGAGAAGCCTGGAGAATGGGAATGAAATTCATGTGATTGAATGGCAGAACACACTTGATGGGCTGAATGGCCTCATTCTGCTTCTATATCTTATAGGGGCGATGGAAGCAAGAATTAAAGTAGGAAGTGTAGCAATCCGTGAACTGAATCCTTAACAACACTTCCTGATCCCACTCAACAACATTCCCTTATCCCTGTTCCAACAGCATTCCCAGCAACATTCCCTGAACCCACTCTCGACAATGCTCCCTGATCCCATTCCTGACACTATTTCCTTATCCTCACAACACTCCCAAAGGGCGGCACGGTGACACAGCGGTTAGCACTGCTGCCTCACAGTGCCCGGGACCCAGGTTCAATTCCTGGCTTGGGTTACTGTCTGTTTGCACATTCTCCCCGTGCCTGTATGGGTTTCCTCCCACAGTCCAAAGATGTGCTGATTAGGTGCATTGGCCATTCTAAATTCTCCCTCACACTAGGCACCGGAGTGTGGCGTCTAGAGGATCATTGCAGTGTTAATGTAAGCCCACTTGTGACTCATAAACAAACATAAAAAAAATCCCATTCCTGACAACGTTCCCTGATCCCACTCCTGGCAGCATTCCCTGATCCAATTCCCTGATTATCTTCTCAGCACATTTCTATTCCTCGCATGACAACATTCCCTTGTACCGTCTCACTTACTGTCCTCTCTGGAAACAATACCCATCTCTTTAACCTGTGCTTAATGCTATCTCCACTCACATTGTCTGCACCTTTAAGACTTGAATAGCTGTAAAGATTCACATTCTAATCAGTATTCTGTAAACTGAGTTTGTGTCTTTACATCCTCTGTTTGTGATCAGAATTTCCCACTCACCTGACAAAGGGGCAGAGCCCCGAAAGCTGGTGGCTTTTGCTACCAAATAAACCTGTTGGATTTTAACCTCGTGTTGTGAGACTTCTTACTGTGTTTACCCCAGTCCAACACCGACATCTCCACATCACAACATTTCCTGATCCCAGCAAGTGATTAGGAAGGCAAATGGAATGTTGTTGTTTATGGCAAAACCAATGGAATCTAAAAAGAGGGAAGTTTTGCTCCAGTTGGATAAATTTACATCTGGAGTGCAAAGTTTTGGTGTGTTTACTTAAGAAAGGATGCCATTGCATTAGAGGCAGTTCAGAGAAAGTTCGTTCAACTCTTTCCTGGGATGAGAGGGTGATGCTATGAGGAAGGGTCGAGGAGTTTGGATCTATAACCACTGGAGTTGCGACCTTACTGAGATGTAGGGAGAGAGAAAAAGATCTTGGAGAAACATCCCAATTTACTCAGTCCTTCACCCTGGGGTGGCACAGTGGGTATTGCTGCCTAGGACCCGGTTCGATTCCTGGCTTGGGTCACTGTGCGGAGTCTGCATGTTCTCTCCATGTCTGCATGGGTTTCCTCCGGGTGCTCCAGTTTCCTCCCACAGCCCAAAGATGTATGGGTTAGGTGGATTGGTCATGCTAAATTTACCCCAGTGTCAGGAGGCCCAGCAGTGTAAATATGTGTGGTTATGGGGATAGCACTTAGTTGGTGCAGATTCAATGGGCCGAATGGCCTCCTTCTGCACTGTAGGGATTCTATGATTCTATTTTTTGATAACAAATGTTCAGCCTAAGACAATGGTTTTGACCCTGTAGCATGCATGATCCAGTACAGAAGGAGGCCATTCAGCCCATTAAGCCTGCGCTCAATCTGAATTTCTTCCTTAAAGAGAGATCCAACTGTTCCCACTCTGAACTGCTCCTTCTACATTGCCCTGCAGAATTCCCCTTATCCAGTATCCTTTGGAAGGTTGCTGTTGAATCAGCTTGCTCTGTCCTTTCCAACAGAACATTCCGGATCGGAACAACTCGCTGTGTTAAAGATATTCTCCTCATCCATCCTCTGGCTCACTGACAAATTATTGCAAAGCCGTGTCCTCTGGTTACCAACCCTTTTGATTCCCTCAAAAACCCTCATGATTTTGAAAGTCCCGATCAAATCCTCAGCCTTCTCTTCTGTGATAATAACCTCAGTGTCTCCATGTAATGGGAGCCCTTTATCTCTTGTATTCTCGTAAAAAAAAACTCTCTGTATCATCCAATACCCTCAGAGAACACAGTGTAGCTTACAGAGCGTGACTGAACACGAAGGAGTGTGACAGGCAGCAGGGTGGAATGACCCATGTGGAATGTAATATTTGCTCCATTAGTCTCTCTCCACCCCACAAGATCTAGACAGTTTGGTATTTAATAGTGCAGCTGTAAATCTCTCTCTCTGCCCTTTCGACTTAAAGCTTTGTGAGTTTCAGCCTGAGAGCAGGACGGATGCAGATTGCTCTGTTCCCCCCGGTGACTGTAGAATCACACACAACACTCCAACTGCACCACAAAAGCAGGGATCCAGAAAGGACAAAGGGATTCAGGGGAGTAGTGGTGATGTCCCCAGTTTAGTAATCCAGAAGTCCAGGTCAATGCTCTGGGGACATGGGTCCAAATCAAATTAATTTATGGGATGTGGGGCCACTGTCTGGGTCAGCATTTAGTGCCCATCCCTAACTACCCTCCCTCAAGGGGCAGTTGTGTCCTTGCGACCAAAGGACAGTCAACCACAGCAATGTATTTGACTCTCGACTGCCCCTTGGGCAACTAGGGATGGGCAATAAATGCCAGTGACACACATATTCCACAAATTAATAC
This sequence comes from Sphyrna mokarran, assembly GCA_024679065.1. Lineage (NCBI taxonomy): Eukaryota > Metazoa > Chordata > Chondrichthyes > Carcharhiniformes > Carcharhinidae > Sphyrna > Sphyrna mokarran. The sequence goes on from JAGIQG010000005.1 coordinate 12,163,587, forward strand.
AATGAAACTGCATTGCTGTCGCTCTGGAGTCACACGTAGACCAGGCCGGGTAAGGAACGGCAGATTTCCTTCTCTAAAGGGCATTAATGAACCAGATGGGCTTTTCCAAACTGAGATAAAAGCAAAACACAGCGGATGCTGGAATTTGAAACCAATTTAGAAAAATTGCTGGAAAATCTCAGCATTTTTTAAATAAATCTCAGCATTGTAACAAAGGGTCATCTGGACTCGAAACATCAGCTCTTTTCTCTCCTTACAGATGCTGCCGGACCTGCTGAGATTTTCCAGCATTTTCTCTCTTGATTTCATGATCATTATTAGCCTTTTAATTCCAGATTTGCTTTTACAGAATTCAAATTGGTTTCATTAGTCAGAACATTGAATACAGGAGTTGGGATGTCTTGTTGAAGTTGTACAAGACATTGATAAGGTCATACTGAAAATACTGTGTGCTGTTCTGGTCGCTCTATTATAGAAAGGATATTATTAAAGTAGAAAGAGTGCAGAAAAGATTTATTAGGATTCCACCAGGACGTGATGGCTTAGAACATAGAATAATACAGCACAAACAGCCCTTCGGCCCACAAGTTGCGCCGATCACATCTACCAATCCACAGACCTATCTATAACCCCCTATCCTATTCTTTTCCATATACTCATCCAGAAGTCTTTTAAAAGACCCCAGTGAGTTTGCCTCAATAACCTTCGATGGCAGTCGGTTCCATTCACTCACCACCCTCTGAGTGAAAAACCTACCCCTGACATCTCCTTTGTATTTGCTTCCCTGCACCTTAAATCTGTGTCCTCTCGTAGTGACCATTTCAGCTCGGGGAAATAGTCTCTGAGAGTCCACCCTATCTATTACTCTCAACATTTTATAAACCTCTATCAGGTCGCCTCTCAACCTCCGTCTCTCCAGTGAGAAGAGTCCCAGCTCCCTCAACCTATCTTCATAAGGCCTGCCTCCCAATCCAGGCAGCATGCTTGTAAATCTCCTCTGAACTCTCTCAATAGCCTCTACATCCTTCCTATAATGAGGCGACCAGAACTGCGCACAATACTCCAACTGGCTTGAGTTATAAGGAAAGGCTGAATAGACCAGTAGATTGGGACTTTTTCTCTCTGGAGTGTTAGGAGACTTAGGTGATCTTAGAGAGGTCTATAAAGTAAAAGAAAACTTTATTTATTAGCCACAAGTAGGCTTACATTCACACTGTAATGAAGTTACTGTGAAAATCCCCTTGTTGCCACAACCCACACATCTTTGGACTATGGGAGGAAACCGGAGCACCCGGAGGAAACCCATGTGGACACAGGGAGAACATGCAAACTCCACACAGACAGTGACCTAAGCTGGGAATCGAACCAAGGTCCCTGGAGCTGTGCCACTGTGCCACCCCAATAATGAGGGGCAGAGATCAGCTAGATAGTCAACATCTTTTCCCAAAGGTAAGGGAGTCTAAAACTAGAAGGTATAGGTTTAAGATGAGAAGGGAGAGAAGCAAAAATGTTCAGAGGAGCAATTTTTTCACACAGAGGGTGGTGAGTGTCTGGAATGAACTGTCAGAGGCAGTAGTAGAGGTGGGTATAATTTTGTCTTTTGAAAAAGCATGTAGACAATTACATGGATAAAATGGGTATAGAGGGATATGGGCCAAACACAGGCATTTGGGATGAGTGTAGTAGTTAAAAACTGGGTGGCATGGACTAATTGGGCTGAAGGGTTTATGTCCATTCTGTAAACCTCTATGACTATAAATATCACCATCTGCCATTGTGCAATTTGAACCCAGGCCCCAGTCCCTGCCCGGGGTCTCTGCATTGTTACTGCAATAGCATTACACCACCCTCCCCACAACTAATAAATCTATTAAATCTAATAAATTAATGAATCTAATATAACTACTTTACTGATGGTCACCATGACAACTATCATCGATGGTTGTAAAAAACCCATCTGGTTCACTAATGTCCTTTAGGGAAGGGAATCTGCCATCCTTACCCTGTCTGGCCTACATGTGACCCCAGAATGACAGTAATATGATTGACTCTCAACTGCCCTCTGAAATGACCCAGTAAGCCACTCAGTTCAAGGGCAACTAGGGATGGATAACAAATGCCAGGAATACCCACATCCCGTGAATTCCAAATAAAAATCTCCCATGGGCTGAGAAAGGATAGAGAACAACAACTTGCATTTATATAGCACCCATTAAATCTTCCCATGGAATGTGATTCAACTCTGAGCCAACTTAAGCAAGTCTTAAGACCAAGATATTAGTCAAAGAGATGAGTTTTAAGAATGTCTGAAAGGAAGAAAATGAAATGAAGAGATTTAGGAAGGGAATTCTAGAGAGAACATATCCTGCTGGTGTTTTATAAGTTCCATAGAATGACTACCGTGCAGAAGAGGCCATTCGGCCCATCAAGTCTGCTCCGGCAGCCCAAGCCCTCTTCCCTGATCTATTCCCATAACTCAACACATTTCCCATGGTTAATCCCCTCTCATCGATATATCTTGGGTCACCAAAGGGCAGTTTAGCATGCCCAATGCAACTAACCCACACATCTTTCAGACTGTGGGAGGAAACCCATGCAGACACGAGGAGAATTTGCAAACTCTTGTACAGACAGTGACCCAAGGATCCCTCGCACTATGAGACAGCAGTGCTAACCACTATGCCTGGGACACATGAGGCCAGTGTTTGAAGAGTGGGGACACTCCTTCCTACTAGAATAGAAAATTCTGCAATTTTGGCAGCAGCTGTAGGGATAGGAAACAGAGAAAACTTTTTGAGTTCATATGACTCTTCATCAGAACTAAAGAGAGGCAGGAATAGCTCTCAGAGCTCAACATCGAGTGCAACAACTTTAGACTGTGGCCATCTTAAACCTCTGCTTTCTAATATCCATACATTCATTGTCTCAATCCAATAACCTTGCCTTCCCATCTCCTCAGATTTAATTTAATTTAATTTATTATTGTCACATGCATAAACATACAGTAGAAGATATTCTTGCATGCTGTACAGACAAAGCATGCTGTTCATAAAGAAGAAAAGGAGAAAGTGCAGAATGTAGTGTTACAGTCGTAGCTAGGGTGTAGAGAAAGATCAATTTAGAGTAGGTAGGGTCCATTCAAAAGTCTGACAACATCAGGGAAGAAGCTGTTTTTGAGTCGGTTGTTACGTGACGTCAGGTTTTGGTATCTTTTTCCCAAAGGAAGAAGGTGGAAGAGAGAATGTCCGGGGTGCGTGAGGTCCTGAATTATGCTGGCTGCTTTGCCGAGGCAGCAGGATGAGTCAATGGATGGGAGGCTGGTTTGCGTGATTCACAACCTTTTGTAGTTTCTTGTGTTCTTGGGCAGAGTAGGAACCGTACCAAGCTGTGATACAACCAGAAACAATGCTTTCTAAGAAATTGGTGAGAGTCATAGCCAACATGTCAAACTTCCTTACTCTTCTGAGAAAGTTGAAGCTTGGGTGGGCTTTCTTAACGATTGTGTTGGCACGGGAGAGACTGGGACAGGTTGGTGATCTGGACACCTAAAAACCTGAAGCTCTCGACCCTTTGTCCCCGTTGATGCAGACCGATTCCATCTTCCACAGTGTTTTACTTATTCCTCAATCCCAGTTTGGTCAAAATGGGATTCTAATGTCTCATTACTCCTCAATCCGGAGAAAGATTCCAATGAACTCCTGGACAGCATAAGCTGTGGAGGTTTCTTATAAGAAGTCTCACAACACCAGGTTAAAGTCCAACAGGTTTATTTAGCAGCGAACGCCACTAGCTTTCAGGGCTCTGGCCCTTCGTCAGATGAGTGGGGAGTTCAGATCACAGAGTATATAGAACATAGAACATTACAGCGCAGAACAAGCCCTTCGGCCTTCTATGTTGCACCGACCAATTAAGAAAAAGCAGTGACCCTCTAACCTAAACCATTCTCTTTTCATCCATAAACTTATCTACTAACCTCTTAAATGCCACCAAACTTGGCGCATCTACAACTGCAGCAGGCAGGGCATTCCATACCCTTACCACCCTCTGGGTAAAGCACCTACCTCTGACATCCGTCCTATAACTACCACCCCTTAATTTAAAGCTATGTCCCCTCGTGCTAGCTTTCTCCATCCTAGGAAAAAGGCTATCACTGTCCACCCTATCTAAACCTCATCATCTTATATGTTTCAATAAGGTCTCCTCTTAGCCGCCTTCTTTCTAACGAAAACAACCTCAAATCCCTCAGCCTCTCTTCATAAGACCTGCCCTCCATACCTGGCAACATCCTGGTAAACCTCCTCTGTAAAAGCATAAATACATTGTGGATTTTTGTACCAACCTTCATATGTTCCATTCATTATAGTAACACAGTCATCTGGTACTAGAAAAGGAGAATCCTCAAATAGTTCCTGGACCTAGATCGAAAATACATACATCAGTGCCATGTCTGATTTATTTTACACTATGCCCATTCTGATACATATATGGCTGATACGATTGGCTGATTTCTATATTATAACTTTTCTATGGTTCTATTTCTTCCATCTTTTTCCACCTCCATCAAGATTAGATTCTCATTTCTATTGCTTAAAAAAAAAGGAAAAAAAGGGGTATCAGAAAGGCAAAAAGGGACGACGAAGTGGCTCTGGCAGGTGGGATTAAGGAAAATCCAAAGGCATTTTACTCCTCTGTAAGGAGCAAAAGGATGGTTAGAGGGAAGATTGGACCTCTTAGGGACAGAGGAGGGGATCTATGCTTAGAGCCTGAGGGGATGGGGGAGATCCTGAATGAATACTTTGCGTCAGTATTCACGCAGGAGAGGGGCCTGATGTCTGGTGCCGGCTTTGAGGGATTTGAGGACCCGTTAAAGGAAATAATCATTACGAGGGACGAAGTGTCGGGGCTTTTAGGTAGCATAAAGACTTATAAAGCTCCGGGGCCTGATGGTATTTATCCCAGGCTGCTAAGGGAGGTGAGAGATGACATTGCTGGGCCTCTGACGCAAATGTTTGTCTCTTCTTTGGACACAGGTGAGGTCCCGGAGGACTGGAGAATTGCAAATGTAGTACCGTTGTTTAAGAAAGATCAGAGGGATAACCCAGGGAACTATAGGCCAGTGAGCTTGGCTTCAGTTATAGGTTAGCTAATGGAGAGAATCCTCAGGGTCAGGATGTATGAGCATCTGGAGCGCTGCGATCTGATCAGGGATACGCAGCATGGCTTCGTTAACGGGAGGTCGTGCCTTACGAACCTAGTGGAATTTTTTGAAGAGGTGACAAAAACGGTTGATGAAGGACAAGCCGTTGATGTCGTCTATATGGATTTCAGTAAGGCGTTTGATAAGGTCCGTCATGGTAGGCTGATAGAAAAGGTGAAGGCGCATGGTATACAGGGCCAGGTATGTAGATGGGTTGAGAATTGGCGTGGGAGGAGGAGACAGCGGGTAGTAGTGGAAGGCTCTTTTTCCAACTGGAGGTCTGTCACTAGTGGTGTGCCACAGGGCTCTGTACTAGGACCCCTTCTATTTGTGGTGTATATAAATGACTTGGAAGAGGGGGTAGGTGGTGTGATCAGCAAATTTGCTGATGACACTAAGATGATTGGATTGGCGGGTACTGAGAAGCAGTGCCTGGCAATACAACATGACATAGATAGGCTGGTAGATTGGGCAGATAGATGGCAAATGGAATTTAATCCGGATAACTGCAAGGTGATGTATTTTGGCCGGAATAACGTAGAGGGGAGTTATAGGATAAAAGGTAAAACTATCCAGGGTATAGAGATGCAGAGAGACCTGGGGGTGCAAGTTCACAGGTCTCTGAAGGTGTCAGTACAAGTAGAGAATGTGGTTAAAAAAAAAGCATATGGTATGTTCGCCTTCATAGGAAGGGGTATAGAATACAAGAGTAGGAGTCTGATGTTGCAGGTGTATAGAACGTTGGTTAGGCCTCATCTGGAGTACTGCGTCCAGTTCTGGTCGCCATACTACAGGAAGGATGTAGAGGCCCTGGAGAGAGTGCAGAGGAGAATTACCAGGATGCTGCATGGTATGGAAGGGCTGTCTTACGAGGAAAGATTGAAAACACTGGGGTTGTTTTCCCTTGAAAGACATCGGCTGAGAGGGGATCTTTTAGAGGTATATAAGATTATGAGAGGTATAGATAGAGTAAATGGTGGTAAGCTTTTTCCACCATTAGAAATGGATAGAACGAGGGGTCACAGGCTCAGGGTGAGGGGGGCTATGTATAAGACGAATATTAGAGGCCAGTTTTTCACACAAAGGGTAGTGGGGGTGTGGAATACACTGCCAAGTAAGGTGGTGGGAGCAGGCACGCTAGGGTTGTTTAAGGGTCTCTTGGACAGCCACATGAGCGGTCTGCAGATAGAGGAATATAGCAGGACTGTTTGAATATCGGGAGGACCAAATAGTAGTAGACTATCTTTTAGTTTCGTCTTGGGAATGTCTTAGTTTTTTTTTAGCATGTTTAATTAAGTGTTATTTGTTTCCACAGGCAATTCAGTCCACCTTGTTGACCAACAAGGGGCATGCATGCGGCATGTCGTGTGAGAGCTGCTCTTGGAGGTTGCTTCAGAGTTGCCTAGTGCTTCACATCATCAATGTATGCTTAAACTGGACCATCTGATGGCAACATGACAGCTCAGAGACTATCGCTGTTGCTGTGCTGACACATGGATTTGGGCCTGTGTCTGCGGGAGTTTGCGCGTTCTCCCCGTGGTTGCATGGGTTTCCTCCGGGTGCTCCGGTTTCCTGCCACATCCCAAAAATGTGCTCTTAGGCTGATTGGGTAACAAATTGTCCCTATATTCAACAATCTTCAACAATAGGCATAGCCTAAAGTCAAGGATATGTCATTAAGACGTTAGGACGGCAGCGCGGGCTCGTTGGGCCGAAGGGCCTGTTTCCCATGCTGTGTTGCTCTTTGTTCTTTGTTCTTTGTACCCTCTCCAATGCCTTCACATCTTTCTTATAATGCGGGGATCAGAACTGTACACAATACTCCAAGTGCGGCCGCACTAGAGTTTTGTACAGTTGCATCATGACGTTGCGGCTCCAAAATTCAATCCCCCTACCAATAAAAGCCAAGACTCCGTATGCCTTCTTAACAACCTTATCGACTTGATTGCCAACTTTCAGGGATCTATGCACATATACACCAAGATCCCTCTGTTCATCAACACTATTAAGAGTTCTATAATGACACATATTCAGTTTACAGAATACTGATTAGAATGTGAATCTTTACAGCTAATCAAGTCTTAAAGGTGCAGACAACATGAGTGGAGATAGCATTAAGCACAGGTTAAAGAGATGTGTATTGTCTCCAGACAGGACAGTAAATGAGGTTTAGCAAGCCCAGTCAAGTCATGGGGGTTACAGATAGTGACACAAACCCAAGATCATGGTTAAGGCTATCCTCATGTGGGCGGAACTTGGCTATCAGTCTCTGATTTTCGGGTAAACGTTCTCCAAGGGGGTCTTCATGCCACACAACAGCACAGAGTCGCTGAGCAGAGACTGATAGCCAGGTTCTGCAAAGATGAGGACGGCCTCAACCAGGATCTTGGGTTCATATCTGTAACCCCACTTGACTATCAGTTTCTGCTCAGCGTGTGTGTCGTGAAGGCTGCTTTGGAGAACATTTACTCAAAGATCAGAGGCTGAGTTCCTGTGACCGCTGAAGTGTTCCCCAACAGGAAGGGAACGGTCTTGCCTGATGATTGTTGAGTGGTATTTGTCCATCCTTTGTCGTAGCGTCTGCATGGTCTCCCCAACGTACCATGCTTCGGGACATCCTTTCCTGAGGTAGACAGTGTTGGCCGAGTTGCAAGAGTATGTACCGTGTACCTGTTGGATGATGTGAGATGGTTGTATGTGTGTTGATGATCTGGCATGTCTTGCAGAGGTTGCTGAGGCAGGGTTGTGTGGTATTGTGGTCACTGTTCTCCTGAAGGTTGGGTAGTTTGCTGTGAACAATGATCTGTTTGAGGTTGCGCGGTTGTCTGAAGGCAAGAAGTGGGGGTTGTGGGGATGGCCCTAGCGAGATGTTCGTTTTCATCAATGACATGTTCAAGGCTCTGGAGAAGATGTTGTAGGGTCTCCGCTCTGGGGAAGTACTGGACGATGAAAGGTCTGTCCACCATGTCTTAAGTTTGTCTTTTGAGGAAGTTGGTGCGGTTTTTCGCTGTGGCGTGTCGGAACTGTCAGTCGATGAGTTGAGCGCTATATTGTGTTCTAATGAGGGTGACTTTCAGTATCTGGAGTATCTGTTGCGATGGTCCTCATCTGAGTGGATCCTGTATGTAGGAAGGGCTTGTCCGTAGGAAATGGTTTCTTTATAATATGTTTAGAATGGAAGCTGGGGTCCCACATGACTCCCATAGTCTGAGAGACCTGAATTGGGTGCATTGGCCCAAACACACGCCAGAGTGTAGCAACTAGGGGAATTTCAGAGTAACTTCATTGCAGTGCTAATGTAAGCCTCATTGTGACTAATAAGTAAACTTTAACATTCTCTCTCACTCTGTTTCAGAATAAATCCTGGAAGAAAATTAAGAACATGGTTCACTGGTCGCCCTTTGTAATGTCCTTCAAGAAACGGTATCCATGGATACAGCTAGCAGGACACGCTGGTAGGTTTCGGTCCACTCTGTATTTCTGCTTCCAGGATTTCTACACACACCGAGTCCACTCGGGAATTGCTGAAACATCAGGAACCTGGTGAAGAATTCTTCACAAGGCACTTCCCTCTCATTAGCTGCCAGATCCCCAGCCATTCAGAAACCGCGCGCTGACCCATGAACAAAGCTAATTATTTCCCCCTGTTCACTCCTCACAGTTTAGGTTCATTCCTCTCGTGGTTTCTATTGGATAAAGTTTCACTCTCCAGCGCTGAGTCTGGAGCAGGGATTGTATCTGAGCACGGAACAAAACTCCACCCGAGGGCTGGCAGGTCACTCCACCAGATAATAGATACAAACAGCAGGAAAACTTCCTCACTCCAGCTCAGACACACTGAGGTCAAACATATTCCCCAATTACTGAAATTAATTCCTCAGAAGCCAGCATTGATTATCTCATCCTATACATCCCACCCTATACATCCCACCCTATACATCCCACCCTATACACTCAACTCTATACATCCCACCCTATACATCCCACCCTATACATCCAACCCTATACACTCAACTCTATACATCCCACCCTATACATCCCACCCTATACATCCAACCCTATACACTCAACTCTATACATCCCACCCTATACGCCCCACCCTATGTGCCCCACCCTATACATCCCACCCTATACATCTCATTCTATACATTCCATCCTATACATCCCACTCTATACATCCCACCCTGTACGTCCCACCCTATACATCCCACCCTATACAGCCCACCCTATACATCCCACCCTATACATTACCCCACCCTCTACACTATTCCATCCTATACATTACCCCATCCTATACACTATTCCCATCCTATACATACCATCCTATACTACCTCACCCTCTACATTATCCCATCCCATACATTATCTGACCCTATACATTGCCACATCCTATACAGTACCCCATCCTATAAACTATCCATCCTATACATTACCCCACCCTATAAACTATCCATCTTATACATTACCCCACCCTATAAACTATCCCATCCTATACATTACCCCATCCTATAAACTATCCATCCTATACATTATCCCACCCTATAAACTATCCATCCTATACATTACCCCACCCTATAAACTATCCCACCCTATACATTATCCCACCCTATAAACTATCCATCTTATACATTACCCCACCCTATAAACTATCCCATCCTATACATTATCCCATATTATACACTATCCCATTCGATATGTCCCATATTATACATTTCCCAATGCTACACTTAACTCCTCCTATACATAAACCCATCCCACACATTATTCCACCCTACACATTATCCCATCCTATACATTAAAAGTTTAAAAAGTTTTTATTTATTAGTCACGAGTAGGCTTACATTAACACTGCAATGAAATCACTGTGAAAATCTCTCAGTCACCACATTCCGGTGCCTATTCGGGTACACTGAGGGAGAAATTGGAATGGCCAATACACCTAACCAGCACATCTTTCACAGTGTGGGAGGAAACCGGAACATCCAGAGGAAACCCACGCAGACATGGGGAGAACATGCAGACACCACACAGACAGTGAACCAAGCCAGGAATCAAACCCCGGCCCCTGGTGCTGTGAGGCAGCAGTGCTAACCACTGTGCCACCATGCTGCCCACATTGTCCCTTCCTATATTTTATTTCATCCGACACATTATCCCATCCTGTACATTATTCTTTCCTATACATTATCTCACGCTGCACCATTGCCCCTGTCTCTTTTCTCGAAAGACTGTTGGGAGATTTTGAGGGTATTGAGTGATCCTGAGGAGATGATATGGAGATGTCGACATTAGACTGGGGTAAACATAGTGAGAAGTCTCACAACTTCAAGTTAAAGCCCAACGGGTTTATTTGGGAGCACAAGCCACAAGCTTTCGGAGCACTGCTCCTTCATCAGGTGAGTGAGGAGTTGTGTTCACAAACAGAGGATATAAAGACACAAACTCAATTTACAAGACAATGGTTGGATTACGAGTCTTTACAGGTAGTCAAGTTTTTAAAGTACAGACACTGTGGGTGGAGAGAGGGTTAAGCACAGGTTAAAGAGATGTGTACTGTCTCCAGCCAGGACAGTGAGCCGGGTAAAACCTGGTGTGGGATGACTAAAACCTGGAGCAGGATGGAGAAAACCCGGAGAGAGTTGCATAAAACCCGGAGCGGGATGGGTGAAACACGGAGCAGGATGAGTAAAGCCTGGAGCGGGTTAGTTAAAACCTCGAGTAGGTTGAGAATGGAAGAAGAGAAGCATTAAAGGATTAGTCAGGGTAGGGTGGAGGATTGGGAAGGAGGTGTTGACCCTGGGGAATCAGGGTATGGATATGATCGGTACAACCTGTAGGCCGAAGGGCCTGTTTGTGCTGCAGTGTTCTATGTTAAGTGCGCTGTTTGTAATCTCCATCCCTGTCCTCTCCAACACAGGTAGTTTCAAGGCCGGAGCGAACGGTAAGATCTTGAAGAAGTTCTGTGAGTGTGAGCGGCGCTGTCTGGATCTCTTGATGAGTGACTCATTGCGCCCCTACGTGCCGGCTTACCACGGTGAGGTGGAGAAGGACGGTGAGAGGTACAACCAGATGGATGACCTTCTGGCTGAGTTTGACCTGCCATGTGTGATGGACTGTAAAATGGGAGTGAGGTGAGTCACACAGGCCCCAGTGCACGCTGTCCCGTCTCGCACACGCCCCAGCGTGCTCTGTCCCGTCTCGCACAGGCCAAAGCACGTTCTGTCCCGTCTCGCACACGCCCCAGCACGTTCTGTCCCGTCTTGCACAGGCCCCAGCTCGCTCTGTCCCGTCTCGCACAGGCCCCAGCACGCTCTGTCCCGTCTCGCACAGGCCCCAGCACGCTCTGTCCCGTCTCGCACACGCCCCAGCACGTTCTGTCCCGTCTCGCACAGGCCCAGCACGTTCTGTCCCGTCTCGCACAGCCCCAGCACGTTCTGTCCCGTCTCGCACAGGCCCCAGCGCGCTCTGTCCCGTCTCGCACACGCCCCAGCACGTTCTGTCCCGTCTCGCACAGGCCCCAGCGCGCTCTGTCCCGTCTCGCACAGGCCCCAGCGCGCTCTGTCCCATCTCACACAGGCCCCAGCATGCTCTGTCCCGTCTCGCACAGGCCCCAGCTCGCTCTGTCCCGTCTCGCACAGGCCCCAGCGTGCTCTGTCCCGTCTCGCACAGGCCCCAGCTCGCTCTGTCCCGTCCCGTCTCGCACAGCCCCCAGTTCGCTCTGTCCCCGTCTCGCACAGGCCCCCGCTCGCTCTGTCCCGTCTCGCACAGGCCCCAGCTCGCTCTGTCCCGTCTCGCACAGGCCCCAGCTCGCTCTGTCCCGTCTCGCACAGGCCCCAGCTCGCTCTGTCCCGTCTCGCACAGGCCCCAGCGCACTCTGTCCCGTCTCGCACAGGCCCCAGCTCGCTCTGTCCCGTCTCGCACAGGCCCCAGCTCGCTCTGTCCCGTCTCGCACAGGCCCCAGCCCGCTCTGTCCCGTCTCGCACAGGCCCCAGCTCGCTCTGTCCCGTCTCGCACAGGCCCCAGCTCGCTCTGTCCCGTCTCGCACAGGCCCCAGCTCGCTCTGTCCTGTCTCGCACAGGCCCCAGCTCGCTCTGTCCCGTCTCGCACAGGCCCCAGCGCATTCTGTCCCATCTCGCACAGGCCCCAGCACGCTCTGTCCCATCTAGCACAGGCCCCAGCACACGCTGTCCCGTCTCGCACAGGCGCCAGTGCGCTCTGTCCCATCTTGCACAGGCCCCAGCGTGCTCTGCCTGCACACGCACACAGGCCCCAGCACGCTCTGCCTGGACTTGCACGCAGGCCCCAGCGCGCTCTGCCTGGTCTCGTACACAGGCCCCAGCGCACTCTGCCTGGACTGGCACACAGACCCCAGTGCGCTCTGCCTGGACTTCCACACAGGCCCCAGCGCACTCTGCCTGGACTGGCACACAGGCCCCTGCGCGCTCTGCCTGGACTGGCACACAGGCCCCTGCGCGCTCTGCCTGGTCTCGCACACAGGCCCCTGCGCGCTCTGCCTGGACTCGCACGCAGGCCCCAGCGCGCTCTGCCTGGTCTCATACGCAGGCCTCTGCGCACTCTGCCTGGTCTCGCACACAGGCCCCAGCGCGCTCTGCCTGGACTGGCACACAGACCCCAGCGCGCTCTGCCTGGACTTGCACACAGGCCCCAGAGCACTCTGCCTGGACTGGCACACGGGCCCCAGCGCACTCTGCCTGGACTGGCACACGTGCCCCTGCGCACTCTGCCTGGACTGGCACACAGGCCCCTGCGCGCTCTGCCTGGTCTGGCACACAGGCCCCTGCGCACTCTGCCTGGACTGGCACACAGGCCCCAGCGTGCTCTGCCTGGACTGGCACACAGGCCCCTGCACGCTCTGCCTGGTCTGGCACACAGGCCCCTGCGCGCTCTGCCTGGACTGGCACACAGGCCCCAGCGTGCTCTGCCTGGTCTCGCACACAGGTCCCTGCGTGCTCTGCCTGGTCTGGCACACAGGTCCCAGCATGCTCTGCCTGGACTGGCACACAGGTCCCTGCGTGCTCTGCCTGGTCTGGCACACAGGTCCCAGCGTGCTCTGCCTGGACTGGCACACAGTCCAGCGTGCTCTGCCTGGACTGGCACACAGGCCCCAGCGTGCTCTGCCTGGTCTGGCACACAGGTCCCTGCACGCTCTGCCTGGACTGGCACACAGGTCCCTGCGTGCTTTGCCTGGACTGGCACACAGGCCCCAGCGTGCTCTGCCTGGTCTCGCACACAGGCCCCAGCGTGCTCTGCCTGGACTGGCACACAGGCCCCTGCGTGCTCTGCCTGGACTGGCGCACAGGTTCCAGCATGCTCTGTTTGGACTGGCACACAGGCCCCAGCGTGCTCTGCCTGGACTGGCACACAGGTCCCAACGTGCTCTGCCTGGACTGGCACACAGGTCCCTGCGCACTCTGCCTGGACTGGCACACAGGCCTCTGCGTGCTCTGCCTGGTCTCGCACACAGGCCCCTGCGTGCTCTGCCTGGTCTCGCACACAGGTCCCTGCGCGCTCTGCCTGGACTGGCACACAGGCCCCTGCGTGCTCTGCCTGGTCTCGCACATAGGCCCCTGCCGCTCTGCTGCCTGGACTGGCACCAGGTCCCTGCGCGCTCCTGCCTGGACTGGCACACAGGCCCCAGCGTGCTCTGCTGGACTGGCACACAGGTCCCAACGCGCTCTGCCTGGACTGGCAAACAGGCCCCAGCGTGCTCTGCCTGGACTGGCACACAGGCCTCTGCGTGCTCTCCTGGACTGGCACACAGGTCCCAAAGTGCTCTGCCTGGTCTCGCACACAGGCCCCTGCGTGCTCTGCCTGGACTGGCACACAGGCCCCAGCGTGCTCTGCCTGGACTGGCACACAGGCCCCTGCGTGCTCTGCCTGGACTGGCACACAGGCCCCTGCGTGCTCTGCCTGAACTGGCACACAGGTCCCAACGCGCTCTGCCTGGACTGGCACACAGGCCCCTGCGTGCTCTGCCTGGACTGGCACACAGGCCCCTGCGTGCTCTGCCTGGTCTCCCACACACGGGGATGGAGGAGGTAGAGAAGGGGGGAAGTTGAAATCCTCCGGCCCGCCATCTCTGACCTTGCTGATGATGGTCTCCACAGGACGTACCTGGAGGATGAGCTGACGAAAGCCAGCAAGAACCGTAGTCTGAGGATGGATATGTACCTGAAGATGGTGGAGGTGGATCCTGAGGCACCGACTGCGGAGGAGCAGAATCAGCGAGCAGTCACTAAACCGCGCTACATGCAGTGGAGAGAGACCATCAGCTCCACCGCCACACTGGGCTTCAGGATCGAAGGGGTGAAGGTGAGGGAGGTAGATACCACTGCACATAAATAGCCCAGCTCCGGCAGGGACAGCACCCACCGAGAGGGGCTGGCATCCTCACGGGGAGGTGGGATGTGGAACAGCCCATCGGCTTCGCTCCCCAGCCTTGCCCCACCTCGGGGCGGGTTCCCCAGGGGTGGGCTGACATTAGGATGGGGCGGCACAATGGCACAATGGCATAGTGGTCAGCACTGCTGCCTCACAGCGCCAGGGACCCGGGTTCGATTCCCAGCTCGGGTCACTGTCCGTGCAGAGTTTGCACCTTCTCCCCGTGTCTGCGTGGGTTTCCTCTGGGTGCTCTGGTTTCCTCCCGCAGTCTGAGAGGTGTGCTGGTCAGGCGGATTGGCCGTGCTAGATCCCCCCTTAGTGTCAGGAGGAGTAGCTCGGGTAAATGTATGGGGTTATGGGATTGTGGTCGGTGCAGACTCGATGGGCTGAATGGCCTCTTTCTGTGCTGTAGGATTCTATGATTGTATGGGTGATTACGAGGAGCATGGACAGAGTGGATAGTCAGATGGTGATTCCTAGGGTCAAGTAGTGGGGAAATAGGTGCGTGGGGAAAAGTTTGGGGGAGATGTGTGAGGCAAGGTTTTTACACGGAGGGGTGGCGAATGTTTGGAACTCTGTCCCTTGTCTTCTCTACTCCCTTCCTGACACCAATATCTTCATTAACATCCCGTTCACTCGGCAGTAATTGGATGCTCTCTCTGAGCTTTTCCTGCTGCCACCGCACACCTCCCAGTCTAATGGCCGCGGGACTGGCTGGGTGCGATTAGGTGAAACACTGGGTTTCTCATGTCCTACAGCACTAATCGCGGATTCAGCAGGATTATAAAGACAGACCACTGGCCCCTTGTGTCCACTCCTGTCCGGTGCTGGGCTACCGGGGGAGTGCTGCATTGTCAGAGGTGCCATCCTTTGGTTAAACCGAGGCTGTGTCAGCATCTCAACTATTTCAAAGAAGACAGTGGGGGGCTGGTTTTAACCCATTGGCACCACCCCCCCCAACCTGGCATCCCCCAATGCCCTGCCCAACATTCCTCAATCAAAAAAAAAGGTATTATTTGGTGACTGTTTCTGGCTGTGGGATCTTGCCGTGTTGCAGAGTGATGATATCAAGCATTCCTTATCAACTGCAAGTCACTGAGGGATCGCCCGAATGATGAAAAGTGCTAGAACATTCTGTCTTTAGAAAATGGTGCACTTTCTCCCCCACCCCTCCCCCCACTGGCCTCTCCCACACCGATCACGACCTCTGGCCTTGGTCTCCATGGTTACGATGCTTACAGGCTGAAAGACGCCTGTGCTCCTACTCTGACTCTAAATTAAACTGCGCGGCCTTTATTTACACATCCTGCCTCTTCCCACACACACACGGACACACACACGGACACACACACATACATACATGGACACACACACACACACACATACATGGACACACACGCGCACTTAGTGCATAAAACAAATGCAGAAACCATTTTTCACCTTTAGGGGGAGTGGATGGGGCCTAAATCGCCCAAAAGCCGGCTGATAGTAGCGGAGTGTACAAGTGCACGTCTCTGTTTTGAGAGCAGCAGAGATCTATCCACACAGCCTCTGGCCACCCTCTTGCGCGCAATAGAGATAAAGCATACCATTCATAGAGAAGGAAAGGAGAGAATGCAGAATGCAGTGCTACAGTCACAGCTAGGATGTAGAGAAAGATCAACTTAATGCGAGGTAAGTCCATTCAAAAGTCTGGCAGCAGCAGGGAAGAAGCTGTTCTTGAGTCAATTGGTACGTGATCTCAGACTTTTGTATCTTTTTCCCGACGGAAGAAGGTGGAAGAGAGAATATCCGGATTGTGTGGGGTCCTTAATTATGCTGCTGCTTCGCTGAGGCATTGGGAAGTGTAGACAGAGTCAATGGATGGGAGGGTGCAGCGGGTCCCCCCCCCCCACCGCCCCAAACCCCGATCGGCCCAGCCTTGGTCTGGCCCCACATCCCTCAGGCTCCACTTCCTTGGCACTGAGATCATGAGAGGTGAGAAGCTGGGTGCCATCCTGATTTCTCTGCTCTCTCATGATCTCACCGGCTCATCCCATCCATCAGTTGGCACAGCGCAATGGTAGCATAGACATAGAAACATACAAGATAGCAGCAGGAGGAGGCCATTCAGCCCTTCGAGTCTGCTCCGACGTTCATTATAATCATGGCTGATCATCCAATTCAAAAGTCTGATTCTGCTTTCTCATTCGCCCCCGAGTGCTATATCCAGCTGCCTCTTGAATACATTCAATGTTTTGGCATCAACAATTTCTGTGGTGATGAATTCCACAGGTGCACCACTCTTTGGGTGAAGAAATGTCTCCTCATCTCCGTCCTAAGTGGTTCACCCCAATCCTCAGACTGTGACCCCTGGTTCTGGACTCCCCCACCATCGGGAACATCCTCCCTGCACCTACCCTGTCTAATCCTGTTAGAATTTTGTAAGTCTCTATGAGATCCTCCTTCATTCGTTTGAACTCCAGTAAAAAAATCCTAAGCAAGTCAATCTCTCCTTGTACATCAGTCCCCGGAATCAGCCTGGTAAACCTTCGCTGCACTCCCTCGAAAGCAAGAATATCCTTCCTCAGAAAATAATCCCTTATGCGGGACTTTGTCAAACGTTTTCCGAAAGTCCAAATAAAACCATATCGACTGGCTCCCCCTTGTCAACTCTATTAGTTATACTTTCAAAGAATTCCAACAGATTTGTCAAGCATGATTTCCCCTTTTATAAATCCAGACTGACTCAGTCTGATCCTGACATTGTTTTCTAAATGCTCTGCTATAAAGTCCTTGGTACTGAGGTTTTCGAGAATTTTCCCCATTATTGATGTTAAACTTACTGAGCGACCATAACATGATCACACACACACACACAGACACACAAATTCACACAGTCTCACACACACACACACACACAAACTCACACACTCACACTCAAAGTACACACACACACACACACTCAAAGTACACACACACACACACACACACATACACACTCACACTCAAAGTACACACACACACACACACACTCACCTACAGATATGCATGCACACATACACTCTCACAGACACACATGTTCACACGTGTGCACTAAGACACACAGACACACACATTCACACACAAACAGACATATACTTTCACACACAGACACACACAGAGACACACACTCACACAAACACTCACATTCTCACTAAGACACAGACACATGGTTAAACTCAGACAAATGTCTGTTGCTGACATTTCTGTTTGGAGAAGCAGCTGTACGTGACAGCATGAAGGAGGGGAAGTGTCGAGTGGGGCCTGCAGACACACTGAGGCCTAATTTAACATCCAGACAAAAAGTAAGCGGCAGGGAATATCCTCTCCATTGAATCTGACTCTGGCAGGGCAAATTGATGCAAGTTATTTCAGTTCAGAGTCAGATTTTTAACTGCAACAACCTGTGTAGGTGTTGAATCTTTAACAAAGGTAAAACGTACATTAACTCAGCACCTTTCGAAAGCAGCAAGCACCTCAAAGCCCTCGACAGCAGCTGAAGTATTTTTATTGGAGGTGTGTTCAAACATGGAGATGGAGGAGCTATGTTATATTCACTAAGCTCCAACAAGCAGTAAGATGAGAACAGAGAGATATCCCCTCAGCTGAGGGACAGATATTGGCCAGGAACTGGGATAACCCACCCAGGTCTTCAAAATATCACCCTGATATACACATCCAAGCAGATATCCTGGGCTTGGCTTCTCTGACAGTGCAGCACTCCCTCAGTACTGACCCTCTGACAGTGCAACACTCCCTCAGTACTGACCCTCTGACAGTGCAGCACTCCCTCAGCACTGACCTTCTGACAGTGCGGCACTCCCTCAGTACTGGCCCTCTGACAGTGCAGCACTCCCTCAGTACTGACCCTCTGACAGTGCAGCACTCCCACAGCACTGACCCTCTGACAGTGCGGTACTCCCTCAGAAATAACCCTCTGACAGTGCAGCACACCCTCAGCACTGACCCTCTGACAGTGCAACACTCCCTCAGCACTGACCCTCTGACAGTGCAACACTCCCTCAGTACTGACCCTCTGACAGTGCAGCACTCCCACAGCACTGACCCTCTGACAGTGTGGCACTCCCTCAGTACTGACCCTCTGACAGTGCGGGCACTCCTCAGTACTGGCCCTCTGACAGTGCAGCACTCCCTCAGCACTGACCCTCTGACAGTGCAAGCACTCCACAGCACGACCTCTGACAGTGCCACTCCCACAGCACTGACCCTCTGACAGTGCGGTGCACTCCCTCAGAAATAACCCCTCTGACAGTGCAGCACACCCTCAGCACTGACCCTCTGACCCCCCAGTGCAACACTCCCTCAGCACTGACCTCTGACAGTGCAACACTCCCTCAGTACTGACCCTCTGACAGTGCAGCACTCCCACAGCATGACCCTCTGACAGTGTGGCACTCCCTCAGTACTGACCCTCTGACAGTGCACACTCCCGCAGCACTGACCCTCTGACAGTGCAGCACTCCCACAGCACTGACACAGTGCGGCACTCCCTCAGTACTAACCCTCTGACAGTGCAGCACTCCCTCAGAGCATGACCCTCTGACAGTGCAGCACTCCCCAGCACTGACCCTCTGACAGTGCGGCACTCCTCATAGTATGACCCTCTGACAGTGCAGCACTCCCTCAGTACTGACCCTCTGACAGTGCGCACTCCCTCAGTACTGACCCTCTGACAGTGCAGCACTCCCTCAGTACTGACCCTCTGACATGCGGCACTCCCTCAGTACTGACCCTCTGACAGTGCGGCACTCCTCAGTACTGACCCTCTGACAGTGCCTCACTCAGTACTGGACCCACTGACAGTGCAGCACTCCCTCAGTACTGACCCTCTGACAGTGCAGCCACTCACTCACCACTGACCCTCTGACAGTGCAGCACTCCCTCAGTGCACTCCCTCAGACTGACTCTGACAGTGCAGCACTCCTCAGTACTGACCCTCTGACAGTGGCAGCACTCCCTCAGACTGAACCTCTGACAGTGCTGACAGTGCAGTACTCCCTAAGACCCCTCTGACAGTGCACTCCCCTCACATGACCTCTGAAGTGCCAGGCACTCCCTCAGTACTGACCCTCTGACAGTGCAGCACTCCCTCAGTACTGACCCTCTGACAGTGCAACACTCCCTCAGTACTGACCCTTTGACAGTGCAAGCTTCCAGAGTGCAGCAACTGGGAAATTTTCACAGTAACCTCATTGCAATGTTAATGTAAGCCTTAGTTGTAAGCAATAAATCAACTTCAATTTTACACTGGGGGAGTTGAAATTCCCTAACTATTATTCCCCTATTAATCTGACAATTCTGCGATTTGTCTATGTATCTGACCTGCTATCTCAGCCTGAGTGATGGTCTCTCGTACATTCCCAGATATGTTATTAACCCTTTTTTTTAGTTCCACCATATCGCCTCACTTGTGGAATGTGCTGAGACCTCATTCCCCTTAGCTGTGATAATTAATTCCTTGTTCAGTATTGCTGTTTCCTCTTTTACAGCCTCCCCCACCCCGCCGCATCTGAAGATTCAATCCCCTCAGAATATTAAACTGCCAGATTTGGCCCCTCCCTCAACCATCTCTCTGTGATGGTAATATTATCGTGCCCCTGAGTATATGGCGCTGCGTCACAGTGGTTAGCCCTGCTGCCTCACAGTGCCAGGGACCTGGGTTCGATTCCCGACTTGGATCATTGTCTGTAAGGAGACTGCACATTCTCCTCATGTCTGCGTGGGTTTCCCCTGGGTGCTCCAGTGTCCTCCCACAGTCCAAAAGATGTACTAAATTCTCCCTCAGTGTACCCAAACAGCCAACAGAGTGTAGCGACTGGGGGATTTCCATGTCAACTTCAGTTTAGTGTTAATGTAGGCCCTACTTGTGACTAAGAAATAATCTTCAATCAAAATCTTTTACTTGCCTGCCTTACTCACTGGAATCCTTGCATAGAAGTGAATGTCATCCAGCCTGCCCACACAACTCCCTTGTGCCTTTAGTTATCTATAATCTCTCTGCCATCCAGATTAACTTTATTCTTCTATATATGGCTGTGTATCACCAGCTACTCTCCCACCACACTCCATCTCCCTGCCAAATTAGTTTAATCATCCCCCTCCCTCCGCCCCATAGCACCAGTAAAACCTCCCCCCACCCTCTCCCGCAAGGATTAGACCCAATATGGTTCAGCTGTAACTCATCCAATCTGTACAGGTTCCACCTTGCCCGGAAATCAGTGATCTCGAATCCAAAACCCTCCTCCCTCCACCATCTCTTTGGTTACACATAGATCTGCCCTATCCTCCTATCCCCATACAGACCGGCATGTGACATTGGGAGCCATCAGGCACCCTTTCCTCCTGCAGTAAGAATTGCAGTGATGGTTTGTAATTTGGTATCCTTTATGGACAAGATTAAAAAACTTCAACAACACTTTTTTATTCATTTGGCCAACATTTATTGCCCGTTCCCAGTTATCATAGAATCCCCACAGTGCAGAAGGAGACCATTCGGTCCAGCGAGTTTGCACTGAACACAAATGCTCTCAACTGTCCTTGCTTTGTCTGAGAACAGTTGAGAGAATTGGCTTTACCACAGATAGGCCAGATCAGATCAGAATGGCAGATTTCCTTCACTAAAGATGGATTTTTCCAATAATGATTTCATGGTCAACAGTATCATAGAATCTCTACAGTGCAGAAGGAGGCCATTTGGCACATCGAGTCTGCATCAACCACAATGCCACCCAGCCCTATTCCCCGTAGCCCCACACATTTACCCTGTTAGTTCCCCTGACACTAACGGGCAATTTAGCATGACCAATCCACCTACCAGCACATCTTTGGACTTTGGGAGGAAACCAGAGCACCCGGAGGAAACCCACACAGACACGAGGACAATGTGCAAACTCCACACAGACAGTGACCCAAGCCGGGAATTGAACCCAGGTCCCTGGCACTGTGAGGCAGCAGTGCTAACCACTATGACACCCTAAATTCCAGATATTCTTTATTGAATTTAAATTCCACCATCTGCTGTGGCAGGATTCGAACCGGGTCCTCAGAACATGAGCTGAGTTTCTGGATTAACAGTCTAGTGATAATACCTCTAGCCCATCACCTCCCCATGTTACACAGTTCTCTTTCTGCACTGGATATGAGAGGGGACATCACCTCAACTTTACAATCTCTCAGAACTCTGTCTGTTCCTGGTAGGTAGCCTGAGTGCATGTTACAGTGTGAGCTGAGGGAAGGGTGGGCTGGGTCCTTTGAGACTTTGGAGTTTAGCAACAGCCCCACTTAAATCAGGCTGGAGGGATCCACACAGTCATCTGGGAGAGAGAGAGGCCTTTCCATAATCCAACTTGGGTTGAGCCTAACTCATGGGACCTGGAGGTCAAGGTTGTTCGCGTGCTTCTGTTAATTATTGTTATGAAGAGGAGTTTGTTCGCCTTCCAAGAACTAACACCTAACCACTCAGAGGAGCACCGCAGCTTATAATCTGTAAACGTGAGTGTGAAGTGGTGCAACCTGCTCTTCAGCAACCCCTAGTGGTGAAATACAATACCAGTGGTGAAATCCTGACACACTGTCTCAAATCAACAAGTAACAATTTATTTATCTAACCACCAGTGAACAACTTAATCCTACTCATTAACAAAATAAAATTTAGTCACTCGCACAATTTAATGGGTGTAAATTGGGAGAGGGGAGTGTGCATTGGGACCTGGGGATCCTTGTGCACCAGTCATTGAAGGTAAGCATGCAGATGCAACAGGCGGTAAAGAAGGCAAGTGGTATGTCGGCCTTCATTGCGAGAGGTTGAGTACAGGAGCAGGGATGTGTTGCTACAATTACACAGGGCCTTGGTGAGTCTACATGTAGAGTATTGTGTGTAGTTTTGGATTCCTTTTCTGAAGGAGGATGTTCTTGCTCTCGAGGGAGTGCAGTGAAGGTTTACCCGACTGATTCCCGGAATTACGGGACTGATGTATGAGGAGAGATTGACTAGGTTAGGATTGTTTTGAGTTCAGATGAATGTTGAGGAGTGGATCTCATGGAGACTTATAAAATTCTAACAGGACTAGGCAGGATAGATGCAGGGAAGATATTCGTAGTAATGGGGGAGTCCAGAACCAGGGGTCACAGTCTGAGAATTTGGGATAGACTATTTAGGACGGAGATGAGGAGATATTTCTTCACCCAAAGAGTGATGAGTCTGTGGAATTCACAGGAATACCACAGGAAGTAGTTGATGCCAAAATATTGAATGTGTTCAAGAGGCGGCTGGATGTAGCACTTGGGGCAAACAGGATCAAAGGTTATGAGGAGAAAGCAGGATTAGGTTATTGAGTTGGATGATCGGCCATGATTGTGATGAATGGTGGAGCAGCTCAAAGGGCTGAATGGCCTCCTCTTGCTCCTGTCTTCTATGTTTCTATATTTGATGTCTTCTGGAATATTCTGAGTCTTTTCAGTTGATTCTTCTGTATGGAACTTTTTTCTTCTTTGGTACCTTTTTTAATCGAGATGGTACTTTCTCTAAGATGTAAATGAAGCTGTGAGAGCCAGCAGTTCTCTCTCTCCAGGGCTAAACGAAAAGTTGATACTCTGGCGGATTTCAGTGGCTCTCTGCTTTTGTCTCTTTTTATACTTGCAATGACATATCAATATCTCCCACAATATGATCGGTTCTAGGTTATCGACACCATCAAATTCAAATTTTATAGATTCTTGGTGTCCAAAGTGATAGGTTGAATTCAAAACCAAAATCAAAAAGCCTGAACGCCTGTTACCTTGGTAACCCCGCTGCATCCAACACAAATGTTTCTGTCTGAATACTCTATATACACTTGTGTTTTTTTTTGAGAGAAAAAGCACCATCTTTCTAAAGGGACCATGCAATGCTTTGCCTTTCACAAATACCAACTTACAATTACTCTACCAAACTTTGATACATTACTCTCTTTACAGAATGAAGATGGGTCTGTGAACCGGGACTTTAAGAAGACAAAGACCAAAGAGCAGGTTACGATGGCGTTCAGAGAGTTCACCAAGGGAAACAAGATTGTTCTGGTAAGTTTATTTGGTGGGGCTGCTTTTGGCTGCAACGTGGGTGAGGATGTGAGACAGGAGAGTGGGTCAGGGTCTCCCCCGTGAATTGGGAGGGGGGAGGGGGGGTGGTGGGCGCTGGTGGAGGCAGGGACTCGCTGATGGGGTGAGGGAGAAGGAGAAAAGGGCTCTGGAAATCCAGGAGAGGAGAGATGGGTGACGGGTTTAGGGAGCAGTGAGGAAGAGGGCAGCTGGTGGGGGTGGGGGTGAAGGGAAAGGGGGAAGGTGGGCATGGAGGAGGGGGAGAGAACGCAGGAGGTTACACTGGAATTGGGTAAGACGCTAGCTCAGCTTTATCCAGTTCCGAATGCCAGAGCTGAAGAAGGACGTGAAGGCATTGCCGAGAGTACAGATAAGATCGACAAGAATGATTCTTGTTTTCCTCAGAGAAAAGAAGGCTGAGCGGAGACTTGATCGAAATATTTAAGTTCTTGTGGAATACGTGCAGGATAAATAGTCAGAAACTGTTCCCACTCAGGGCAGCATCACGAACGAGAAGGCACAGATTCAAACTCATTGGCAGGAGGAATAAAATTAATAAAAGAAGAATAAAGAAAATTGTAACACAGGAGCAGGCCCTTCGGCCCTCCAATCCTGCACCAACAATGCTGTCCACCTGAACTGAAACCCCCTACCCTTCCGGGGACCATATCCCTCTATTCCCATCCGATTCATATATTTGTCCAGACGCCCCTTAATAGTCACTATCGTATCCGCTTCCAGTACCTCCCCCGGCAGCGAGTTCCAGACACTCACCGCCCTCTGTGTAAAAACTTACCTCGTACATCTCTTTTAAACTCATGTGAGGGACAATGTTTTAACCCAGCGAGTGGTTGGAGACTGGAACAAACTTCCTGAGACAGTGATGGAGGCAGACTCGATTGAGAGATTTGAAAAAGAGTTGGAAAGCTGTCTGGAAAAAATGTCCAAGTTTACGGGAATAAGGCAGGAGCAAGGGACAAGATCGAATGCTCTTTCACAGAGCCAGTGAAGGTTCGATGGGCTGAATGGCCTCCTTCTGCACTGTAAAGATCGTGTGACAATCTGGAGAGAGAAAAGGAAGGTGAGGTTATTCACTGCAGTGACTCTCTCGTTCTGTCTGTTCTAGAAAAAATACCTCGATCGTTTGAAGTTGATTAAGGAAACTCTGGAGGGTTCTGCTTTCTTCAAAACTCATGAGGTGAGTGGAGGTTACTTTCCAAAGAATTATCGCTCAGCATTGGCATAAAAATGCTGCAAAATCTCAGCGGGTCTGACAGGGTCTGTGGAGAGAGAATAGAGCCAATGTTTTGAGTCTGCTGACCCTCACCCAAGTGAGATCCAGCCCCGTCTCTCTGTCTCTCACACGGAGAAAGGGCAATTCTCCCATCACACTGCACTCACTTTTCAGCACAGTGGGGTGGGGGGGGGGCGGTGATTCAGGGGGCTCAGGTGAGTGATCATGCCCCACATATACACACACACACACATACACAGTCACACACAACACACACACACATATACACACTCACACACACACACACACACACACTCTCACACACACTCACACTCACACACACCCACACACTCACACACACACCCATACTCACGCACACACTCACGCACATACACCCACACACACTCACACACTCCCTCTCACACAAACTCACACTCACACACACACACACACTCACACTCACACACACACACACGTGCACACATGGATGTACTGGCTCCAATTTTACCATTTTGATTCTAAGGGCTCAATTTAACCTTAGTGTTGTGCCTGTTTTCAGGTATGAAAATTTGGTAAAGTTAGGCGTGAGACAAGTAGTGCGATCCGTGATCGAGTCCGTACCCGTTCCCCCTTTACCCAGGGCTGAAAATGGCCGCCACCTGGACGGTGCCTGAAATGGGCCGAGCAGCCATTTAAATGTATTTGCATGTATTAAAATAGACTTAATGAGCTGGACACCTAATCTTACAGACACTTCCTCCTTTATCCTCACATTCGCCCGTACAGATTCAGTGGAAAACAGACAAGGATAGTCATTCCCTTCCCCCACATCGACCGCACACAGAGTGGCAGTAAACCCCTGCGCCCCCACCTTGCTACTTCTCTACCCCCCCATCAGAGACCAATCTGCACCCCCTTCCCGCTCTCAGTCAGAGAGACGCTGGAAGCGCTGAACTCACCTCTTCAGCAGCTGGAGCGTGTTTGTTTCACGTCGAATGTGGACGGGCCAACGTGATGGTAATGGGGGAAATACCGGTAAAGTTGGGCATCCAGCTCATTGAGTTAATTTAAATACATGCAAATTTATTGAGTTAATTTAAATACATGCAAATTTATTAAGTCAATTTAAATACATGCAAATTCCTTTCAATGGCCACCCCACCCATTTCAGGCATGGTCCAGATTCAGGGGGACATTTTCAGCCTTTGGTAAAAGGGGGAACAGGCGCTGAGGCGGGCGTGGGTCACCTAGCCATCAAAAACGCTGAATCGACCAAATCAGCACCAAGAAAAGGCACAGCCTGATCGTTAAACTCAGGCCCACTGTCTGTCAGACAGGGAAAGGGAAGAATCTCCGGAGATTACGGGGAGAGGGGAATCATTTGGATACAGGGAGAGGGGAATCTTATGGATACAGGGAGAGGGGGAAATCTGGGGAACAGGGAGAGGGGGAATCTCTGGGATACATGGAGAGGGGAATCTCTTGTTATAAAGGGATGAGGGGGAATCTCTATGATACAGGGAGGAGGGGGATCTCGGGG
>JAGIQG010000005.1:12190085-12209919 GCA_024679065.1 Sphyrna mokarran
ACACGTACACCCCCTCAAACAGTGACAATCCCCTCACCCCCAAACACAGTACAGCCCCTCAAACAGTGACAATCCCCTCACCCCGATACACAGTACACCCCCAGGAGCAGGTGCCTACCTCCACTCCCCCACACCTTGCAGACCACCCACCTCCAGCCCTCCCAAATCGCTGCACCCCCTCCCCCTCCATCCCTGACTGATCCTGTCTGCAGTGTGGCAGCGCGAACCCCCCACCCGCACCGACTGCCCCGTTGGCTCCACTCACAGTAGACCCCTCCCCTTGGCGCTGCCTGAGGGACGTGGGCACTTTGCCCCTTGGGGCAGTGCCAGGAGCACAGGCTGGCACTACCAGGCTACCCATGTCTAGGAGGCACTACCCCTCCACTACCCAATCCCTTTGGTGAGGGGGCCTGATTGCCTCCCCTTCATTCCGGCAGGGTCTCCCGCTAGTTTCCCAAACCTGGGGAGCTAGTCTAAACCCCACCAAAATGAAAAACTCCCGGCAGAGTGGGAGATTCATCCGGGATGGGAAGGTTCCCAATCATGAAATGTAAAAGACATTTAAAACATATTAAAAAATGATTTAAATGACTTATCTGCCTTCCCGCTGGTTTCCAGCATTTTTGACTGGAGGCTCTGGGAGAAGTTCATGCGTTACCGGCGTATGCACAAATCCTGGAACGAGGTCGGCGACGCACATCTCCCATTGTGATCTGATAGAAAAGTTTGTGGGTCGCAAAGGGAGAATCACCTCCACATCACACTCCGAGGGAGAGATCTTACCGTGAGATCAAAACCAAATCCTGCAGATGCTACAATCTGAAACAAAAACAGAAAATGCTGGAAAATGTCAGCGGGTCTGACAGCATCTATGGGGAAGTTTCTTTTCATCGTGGCCGGGGACTTCAATCTGGTCAGGCTCAAGAGCGTACTAACAAGTTACCACCAACACGCCTCCTGTTCTAGCAGAGGCCCATAGATCCCAGACCACTGCTACACAAATATCAAACGTACTTACCGCTCTATTGCTCACCCACGCTTTGACAAATCAGACAACGAGGCTATGCTCCTGCTCCCGACATACAAGCCCTCATGAGGATATGGCGCTCGACTCATCGATCGTCAGTTCTGACGCGCCACAGTGAAAAATCACACCAACCTCCCCAGAAGACAAACACGGGACACAGTGGACAGAATACCCTTTGTCATTCAGTACTTCCCAGAGCAGAGAAGCTACGACATCTTCTCCAAAGTCTTCAACATGTCATTGATGAAGACAAATATCTCGCTAAGGCCATCTCCGTACCCCCATATCTTGCCTTCAAACAATCGCACAACTTCAAACTGATCATTGTCCAACAGCAAACTACCCAGCCTTCGGGAGAACAGTGACCACAACACCACACAACCCTGCCACTGCAACCTCTGCAAGGCATACCAGATCAACACGGATACCAACATCTCACATGAGAACACCATCCACCAGGTACACAGCACATAATCTTGCAACTTGGCCAACATTGTCTATAGGAAAGAATGTCTTGAGGCAGGGTACATTGGAGAGGCCGTGCAGACACTACAGCAACGGATGAATGAATACTGCTCAACAATCACCAGGCAAGAGTGTTCTCTTCCTCTTGGGGTACCCTTCAGCAGTCATGGGAATTCAGCCTCTGATCTTTGGGTAAACGTTCTCCAAGGTGGCCTTCGTGACACACAGCAAGGCAGAGTCGCTGAGCAGAGACTGATAACAAAGTTCCACACACATGAGGATGACCTCAACCGAGGTCTTGGGTTCAGATCTCACTACCTGTAAGATCAATTACTTGTAAGACCAATCTTGGTGTCATCTGATATTTAAGGATGACACCAAGGGAATAGCAAGAGATGATATAGGTTCTATGGAAAAAAGGACTGAATCCAGTTGGGTGGAAATCAGAAATAGTAAGGAGAAAAAGCCACTGATAGGCATAATCTAAATAATGACATTATGATGGGGTGAGAAATATATAAAGAAATAATTGTTGCATGTAAACATGGTACAGCAATTATTATGGGGGATTTTAATCTATATGTCAACTGATGAAACCAGATTGATCTAAAGAAGCCGTGCAGAGTTCATAGAATGTATCTGCGATAGCTTGCTTGAATAGTCTAACATGGAACCGACAAGGGAGCAAGCTATCCTAGTCTGATCCTATGTAATGACATGGGAATAATTAATGATCTTACAGTTAGGGATCTTCTTGGAAGAAGCGATCACAGTATGGTTGAATTTAAAATACAAATGGAGCACTAAGAAGGTAAAATCCAATACCAGTGTCTTCTGCTTGAACAAAGGAGACTGTAAATGGATGAGGGAGGAGTTGGCTAAGGGAGACTGGGAGCAAAAACTTTATGGTGGGACAACTGAAGAAAAAGAGATGATCAGCCATGGATACCTGAGGAAATAAAGAAGGGTATTAAACTGAAAGAAAATGTATACAAAGTGGCAAAGATTAATGGGAAATTAGAGGATTGGGAAATCTTTAAAGATCAACAGAAAATCTCAAGAAAGAAGAATAAGATAAATTATGAGAGTAAACAAGCTCAGAATATAAAAACAGATATCAAATCTTTCCACAAATATATAAAACAAAAATGAGTGGCTAAAATAAACATTAGTCCTTTAGAGGATAGAAACACAGAAACATAGAAGACAGGGGCAGGAGGCCATTTGGCCCCTCGAGCCTGCTCCACCATTCATTACGATCATGGTTGATCATCCAACTCAATAGCCTAATCCTGCTTTTTCCCCATAACCTTTGATCCCATTCGCCCCAAGTGCTATATCCAGCCACCTCTTGAATACATTTAATGTTTTGGCATCAACTACTTCCTGTGGTAATGAATTCCACAGGCTCACCATTCTTTGGGTGAAGAAATATCTCCTCACCTCCATCCTACATCTACCCTAAATCCTCAGACTTTGACTCCTAGTTCTGGACTCTCCCACCATCAGGAACATCCTTCCTGCATCCATCCTGTCTAGTCCTGTTAGATTTTATAAGTCTCCATGAGATCCCTCCTCATTCATCTGAATCCAGCAAAAACAATCCTAACCTAGTCAATCTCTCCCCACGCATCAGTCCCACCATCCCCGGAATCAGCCTGGTAAACCTTCACTGCACTTCCTTGAGCGCAAGAACATCCTTTCTCAGAAAAGAAGATCAAAACTATACACAATATTCCAGATGTGGCCTCACCAAGGCCCTGTATAACTGTAACAACACATCCCTGTTATTGTACTCGAAACGTCTCACAATAAAGACCAACATGCCATTTACCTTTTGTACTGCCTGCTACACCTGCATGCCTACTTTCAGTGACTGATGCACAAGGACACCCAGGTCCTGCTGCACACTCCCCTCTCCCAATTTACAGCCATTCAGGTAGTAATCTGCCTTCTTGATTTTGCTTCCAAAGTGAATGATCCCACATTTATTCAAATTATACCGCATCTGCCATTTATTAGCTCACTCACCAAACCTATTCAGATCATTCTGGAGGATCTCTGCATCCTCGTCACAGTTCACTTTCCCATCCAACTTGGTATCATCTGCAAACTTTGAGATGTTATATTTTGTCCCCCCATCCAAATCATTAATATATATAATGAATAGCTGGGGTCCCAGCATCGATCCCTGTAGCACCTCACTAGTTACTGCCTGCCAATTTGAAACATACCCATTCATTCCTACTCTTTGTTTCCTCTCTGCCAACCAGTTTTCTATCCATCTCAATATACTTCCTCCAATCCCATGCGCTTTAATCTTGCACAATAATCTCTTGTGTGGGACTTAGAACATAGAACATAGAAAACTACAGCACAAACAGGACCTTTGGCCCACAAGTTGAGCTGATCATATCCATACATGCTAAGCCTATCTATAACCCTCAATCCCACTAAATGCCATGTACATCCCATTAAATCCCATGACTTTGTCAAATGCTTTCTGAAAGTCCAAATATACCACATCAATTGGTTCAGCCTTGTCAACTTTCCTAGTTACATCTTCAAAGAATTCCAACAGATTTGTCAAGCATGACTTCCCCCTCATAAATCCATTCTGATTCTGTCTGATCCTGCCACTGCTTTCTAAAGCAGTGGGTGGCACGTTAGTACGATGGTTAGCACTGCTGCTTCATGATGCCAGGGACCTGGATTCGATTCCCGGCTTGGGTCACTGCCTGTGTGGAGTTTGCACTTTCTCCCCCATGTCTGCGTGGGTTTCCTCCCACATTTGGAAAGACGTGCTGGTTAGGTGCATTCACCAGAACAGGCGCCAGAAGGTGGCAACTAGAAGAATTTCACAGTAACTTCATTGCAGTATTAATGCAAGCCTTACTTGTGATTAATAATTTAACTTTAACTGCTCTATTATAAAACCCTTGATAATGGATTTAATAATTTTTTCCACTACCAATGTTAAACTTACTGGTTTATAATTCTCTGTTTTCCCTCTACCTCCTTTTTTGAATATTGGAGTGACATTTGCTACCCCCCAATCTACAGGGACTGTTCCAGAGTCTATAGAATCCAGAAAGATGACCAACAATACATCCACTATTTCTAAAGTCAATTCCTTAAGTGCTCTGGAATGTACTTTATCAAGTCCTGGGGATCTATCCACCTTCAATCTTATCCATTTTTCCAGTACCATTTCTCTATTAATATTGATCTCCCTTAATTCTTCTCTCTCATTAAATCTTGCATTCTCCAACATTTCTGGCATTTGATTTATATCCTCTTTTATGAAGATAGAACCAAAGTATGTACCCAATCGTTCAAGCATTTAGATTCATAGAGGATTACAGGCCCTTCGGCCCAACTTGTCAATGCCAGCCTTTCTTTTAAAACACCAAAGCTAATCCCAATTGCCCACATTTGGCCCAAATCCCTGAATACACATATTACCCATGTAACTGTCTAAATGCTTTTAAAAAGACAAAACTGTACCCGCCTCTACTACTACCTCTGGCAGCTTGTTCCAAACACTCACCACCCTCTGTGTGAAAAAATTGTCCCTCACCAGACAGTGCCCTACAACCAGGAGCTTCTCTATCACCTGCCCACATTTTGGCAAATCAGACCACAAGGCTGTACTCCTGCTGCCGGCTTACAAACAAAAACTGAAATGGGAGATCCATCAAAGAGAGTCACGTAATGTTGATCTGCGAAAGCGCATGATCTCCTAAGGCCTGCTTGGAGTCAGTGGACTGGTGGTTATTTAAAAACTCTGTGAACAGCCTGAATGAGAACACCACTACAGGAACTGACTTCATTAATAAGCGTGTAGAAAATCAATGAGCCAAAGGAGTAAATCCATGTGTTCCCCAACGGGAAAGCCTGGATGAACAGGGATATCCACTGCTTACTGAATCCAGGTCTGAGACGTTCAAGTCAGGCGACCCTGACCTATCTGTCTCTGACCTTCAGTCAACATTCTCCAAGGTGGCCTTCGCAACACACGACAGCGCAGAGTTGCTGAGCACAGACTGATAGCCAAGTTCCACACACATGAGGACGGCCTCAACTTGGATCTTGGGTTCGTGTCACACTATCTGTAATCCCCATGACTTGCCCAGGCTTGTAAAACTTCACTTACTGTCCTGTGTGGAGACAACACCCATCTCTTTAACCTATGCTAATGCTATCTCCACTCACATTGTCTGCACCTTTAAGAATTGAATAGCAGGTTAGCGTTAAAGACTTGCATTCTAATCATTATTCTAATCAGTATATGGCTTTATATGCCCTTCCCGGATCAGAACCTTCCGCAGATCTGACGAAGGAACACCATTTCTGAAAGCCTGTAGGATTACTATCAAATAAACTGGTTGAACTTTAACCTGATGTTGTGAGACTTCTTGCTGTCTCTATAAGAAAGCCAGACACGATCTAAGGAGATCCATCAAAAATGCCAAAAGACAATACCAAGAACAAAGAACAAAGAGCAACACAGCACGGGAAACAGGCCCTTCGGCCCAACGAGCCCGCGCCGCCGTCCTAACGTCTTAATGACATATCCTTGACTTTAGGCTATGCCTGTTGTTGAAGATTCCCATATAGGGACCAATATAGGGACAATTTGTTACCCAATCAGCCTAAGAGCACATTTTTGGGATGTGGGAGGAAACCGGAGCACCCGGAGAAAACCCACGCAACCACGGGGAGAACGCGCAAACTCCCGCAGACACAGGCCCAAATCCATGTGTCTGCACAGCAACAGCGATAGTCTCTGAGCTGTCATGTTGCCCATCAGATGGTCCAGTTTAAGCATACACTGAAGACGTGAAGCACTAGGCAACTCCTGAAGCAACCTCCAAGAGCAGCTCTCACACGACATGCCGCATGCATGCCCCTTGTTGGTCAACAAGACCAATACCAGACCAAGTTAGAGTCCCAGGCTAGCCACTCCAACCCCCGTCAACTATAGCAAGGTCTGCAAGACGTAACAGGCTGCAAGATGAAGGTGTGTAAAATCGGCAGCCCCAACGCATCCCACCCAGATGAGCTCAATGCATTCTACACCCGTTTTGAGCAAGAGATCAGCAAAAGCATCAGCAGAGGCCTGAATGAACTTATATCTGGGGTCACCATTTGCAGATGGCAGAGCAGCTTTCTTGAAGGTCAATCCATGGAAAGCAACTGGCCGGGATGGGGTACCTGGAGGAGCACTCAGATCCTGCGTGGATCAGCTGGCAGGGATATTCACAGATATCTTCAACCTCTCTTTACAACGATCTGATTATCCTATCTGCTTCAAGAAGACGACCATCATCCCGGTACTTAAGAGAAACAAAACCAAGTGCCTTAATGACTATCAGCCGGTGGCTCTGACATCCATCATGATGAAGTGCTTCAAAAGGTTAGTCATGGCACAAATCAATTCCAGCCTCCCGGACTACCTGGATCCACTACAGTTTGCCTACTGTTGCAACAGGTCCACAGCAGATGCCATCTCCCTGTCCCCGCACTCGATCCTGGAACACCTAGATAACAAGGACATCTATGTCAGACTCCTATTTATCGAATACAGCATCTTCAACACCATTATTCCCACTAAACCCATCTCCAAACTCTGTGGCCTGGGTCTTGGCACCTCCCTCTGTAACTGGATCCCAAACTTCCTAACTCATAGACCACAATCAGTAAGGATAGGCAACAACACCTCCCCCACATTAATCCTTAACACTGGTGCCCCACAAGGCTATGTTCTCAGCCCCCTACTATACTCCTTATACATCTATGACTGCGGCCAAATTCCCTTCCAATTCAATTTTCAAGTTTGCTAACCACATCACCGTAGTGGGTCGGATCTCAAACAATGATGGGACAGAGTACAGGAATGAAAGAGAAAATCTAGTGAACTGGTGTGACAACAATAATCTCTCCCCTAATTTCAACAAAATAAAGGAGATTGTCATCGACTTCAGCAAGCGTAAAGGAGAACATGCTCCTGTCTACATCGACAGGGATGAAGTAGAAAGGATCAAGAGCTTCAAGTTTTTAGGTGTCCAGATCACCAACAACCTGTCCCGGTTCCCCCATGCTGACACTATAGTGAAGAAAGCTCACCAACACCTCTACTTTCTCAGAAGACTAAGCAAATTTGGCATGTTAGCTATAACTCTCACTTTTACAGATGTACCACAGAAAACATCCTTTCTGGTTGTATCACAGCTTGGTATGGGTTCCTGCTCTGTCCAAGACTGCAAGGAATTATAAAAGATCATGAATGTTGCCCAATCCGTCACGCAAACTAGTCTCCCATCCAGTGACTCTGTCTATACTTCCTGCTGCCTTGGCAAAGCAGCGAGCATAATTAAGGGCCTTACACCCCCGGATATTCTCTCTTCCACTTCTTCCTTTGGGAAAAAGATACAGAAGTCTGAGGTCACATACTAACCGACTCAAGAACAGCTTCCTCCCTGCTGCTGTCAGACTTTAGAGTGGACCTACCTTGCATTAAGCTGATCTTTCTACACCCACGCTATGACTGTAACTCTACATTCTGCACTCTCTCCTTTCCTTCTCTATGAATAGTACGTTTTGTCTGTATAGCGTGCGAGAAACAATGTTTTTAAATGTACGTTAATATATGTGACAATAATAAATCAAATCAAATCAAGAGTTATAGAGATGATTTGGAGTTGGCGATCGAGTGTAATGTGTCAAAATTTGCAGATGATACTCAGATGAGTGGCAGAACGAAGCGTGCAGAGGACACTGAAAGTCTGCAAAGGGGTATAGATAATCTAAGTGAGTGGGTGAGGATCTGGCAGATGGAGTATAATATTGGTAAATGTGAGGCCATTCATTTTGGTAGGAACAACAGCAAAATGGATTATTATTTAAATGTAAAAAATTGCAGCATGATGCTGTACAGAGGGATCTGGGTGTCCTTGTGCAGGAATCTCAAGGAGTTGGTTTGCTGGTTCAGCAGGTAATTAAGAAGGCAAATGGAATTTCGTCCTTCATTGCTGGAGGGATGGAGTTTAAAAACAGGGAGGTTATGTTGCAGCTGTATAAGGTGCTGGTGAGACCACAGCTGGAGTTACTGTGTACAGTTTTGGTCTCCTTACTTGAGAAAAGATATACTGGCACCGGAGGGAGTGCAGAGGAGATTCACAAGGTTGATTCTGGAGTTGAGAGGGTTGGCTTATGAGGAGAGACTGAGCAGACTGGTACTATACTCATGGGAAATCAGAAGAATGAGGGGAGATCTTGTAGGAACATACAAGATTACGAAGGGAATCAATAAGATAGAAGTAGGGAAGCTGTTTCCACAGTCAAGTGAAATCAGAACTAGACGGCATGGCTTCAAAATTAGGGGAAGCAGATTTAGGACTGAGTTGAGGAGGAACTTCTTCACAGAAAGGATTATGAATCTGTGGATCAATAAGGTGATCAATGTGTGGATCTATAAGAGATGGATGAGATCCTAAATGAATACTTCTCATCAGTATTTATTGTTGAGAAAGGCATGGATGTTAGGGAACTTAGGGAAATAAATAGCAATATCCTGAGGAGAGTACATATTATAGAGATGGAGCTGCTGGAAGTCTTAAAGTGCATCAAAGTAGATAAATCCCCGGGACTTGATGAAGTGTATCCCAGGGCACTGTGGGAGACTAGGGAGGAAATTAGCCGAGTTATTTGAATCATCAATAGTCACGGGTGAGGTGCCTGAAGATTGGAGAGTGGCAAATGTTGTGCCTTTGTTTAAAAAGGGCTGCAGGGAAAAGCCTGGGAACACAGGCCAGTGAGCTTCACATCTGTGGTGGAGTTGTTGAGAGACAGGATCTACAGGCATTTAGAGACACAAGGACTGATTATGGATAGTCAGCACGGCTTTGTGAATGGAAAATCGTGTCACATAAATTTAATTGAGTTTTTTGAAGGGGTAACCAAGTAGGTAGATGAGGCAGTACAGTTGATGTTGTCTACATGGACTTTAGCAAGGCCTTTGACAAGGTACTGCTTGGTAGGTTGTTGCATGAATCTCGCAGGATCCAGGATGAGGTAGCTAAATGGATACAAAATTAGCTTCTTTGACAGGTGGTTGTAGAGGGTTGTTTTCAAACTGGAGGCCTGTGACCAGTGGTGTGTCTCAGGGATCAGTGCTGGGCCCACTGTTATTTGTCATTTATATTAATGATTTGGATGAGAATATAGGAGCATCAGATGGGTTACCACCCAGCACTGAACGGGTTAATGGAACAGGTTAGTATTTTACCACCCAGCACTGAACGGGTTAGCGGAACAGGTTAGTACTTTACCACCCACCACTGAACAGGTTAATGGAACAGGTTAGTACTTTACCACCCACCACTTAACGGGTTAGCGGAACAGGTTAGTACTTTACCACCCACCACTGAACGGGTTAGTGGAACAGGTTAGTACTTTACCACCCACCACTGAACGGGTTAATGGAACAGGTTAGTACTTTACCACCCACCACTGAAAGAGTTAGTGGAACAGGTTAGTACTTTACCACCCACCACTGAACGGGTTAGCGGAACAGGTTAGTATTTTACCACCCACCACTGAACGGGTTAATGGAACAGGTTAGTACTTTACCACCCACCACTGAACGGGTTAGCGGAACAGGTTAGTACTTTACCACCTACCACTGAACAGGTTAGTGGAACAGGTTAGTACTTTACCACCCACCACTGAACTGGTTAATGGAACAGGTTAGTACTTTACCACCCAGCACTGAACGGGTTAGTGGAACAGGTTAGTACTTTACCACCCAGCATTGAATGGGTTAGCGGAACAGGTTAGTACTTTACCACCTACCACTGAACGGGTTAGCGGAACAGGTTAGTACTTTACCACCCACCACTGAACGGGTTAGTGGAACAGGTTAGTACTTTACCACCCAGCATTGAACGGGTTATTGGAACAGGTTAGTACTTTACCACCCACCACTGAACGGGTTAGTGGAACAGGTTAGTACTTTACCACCCAGCATTGAACGGGTTAATGGAACAAGTTAGTACTTTACCACCCAGCACTGAACTGGTTAATGGAACAGGTTAGTACTTTACCACCCAGCACTGAACGGGTTAGTGGAACAGGTTAGTACTTTACCACCCACCACTGAACGGGTTAGCGGAACAGGTTAGTACTTTACCACCCACCACTGAACTGGTTAATGGAACAGGTTAGTACTTTACCACCCAGCACTGAACGGGTTAGTGGAACAGGTTAGTACTTTACCACCCAGCATTGAACGGGTTAGCGGAACAGGTTAGTACTTTACCACCCACCACTGAACGGGTTAGTGGAACAGGTTAGTACTTTACCACCCACCACTGAACGGGTTAGTGGAACAGGTTAGTACTTTACCACCCAGCACTGAACGGGTTAATGGAACAGGTTAGTACTTTACCACCCACCACTGAACGGGTTAGTGGAACAGGTTAGTACTTTACCACCCAGCATTGAACGGGTTAATGGAACAAGTTAGTACTTTACCACCCAGCACTGAACTGGTTAATGGAACAGGTTAGTACTTTACCACCCAGCACTGAACGGGTTAGTGGAACAGGTTAGTACTTTACCACCCACCACTGAACGGGTTAGCGGAACAGGTTAGTACTTTACCACCCACCACTGAACGGGTTAATGGAACAGGTTAGTACTTTACCACCCAGCACTGAACGGGTTAGCGGAACAGGTTAGTACTTTACCACCCACCACTGAACGGGTTAGTGGAACAGGTTAGTACTTTACCACCCAGCACTGAACGGGTTAGCGGAACAGGTTAGTACTTTACCACCCACCACTGAACTGGTTAATGGAACAGGTTAGTACTTTACCACCCAGCACTGAACGGGTTAGCGGAACAGGTTAGTACTTTACCACCCAGCATGACACTGAACGGGTTAGTGGAACAGGTTAGTACTTTACCACCCAGCATTGAACGGGTTAGTGGAACAGGTTAGTACTTTACCACCCACCACTGAACGGGTTAGTGGAACAGGTTAGTACTTTACCACCCACCACTGAACTGGTTAATGGAACAGGTTAGTACTTTACCACCCAGCACTGAACGGGTTAGTGGAACAGGTTAGTACTTTACCACCCAGCATTGAATGGGTTAGCGGAACAGGTTAGTACTTTACCACCTACCACTGAACGGGTTAGCGGAACAGGTTAGTACTTTACCACCCACCACTGAACGGGTTAGTGGAACAGGTTAGTACTTTACCACCCACCACTGAACGGGTTAATGGAACAGGTTAGTACTTTACCACCCAGCACTGAACGGGTTAGCGATCAGATTATACCTTACACCCAGCATGAACGTTATGGAACAGGTTAGTACTTTACCACCCACCACTGAACTGGTTAATGGAACAGGTTAGTACTTTACCACCCACCACTGAACGGGTTAGTGGAACAGGTTAGTACTTTACCACCCAGCACTGAACGGGTTAGCGGATCAGATTAGTACCTTACTACCCAGCATTGAACGGGTTAGTGGAACAGGCCGTGCAAACATACAATGTCTCAGTGAAGGAACAGTAAATAGACCTCTGCTTCGCTGGATTGTCAGGTTTCTGCTGCTCTACAACATCTCGCAAAGTGTGACCATGGGGGTGAAGGCAGCTGTGCTGCTAATGGGACATCATCTAAGGACACAGCTGGATATAGAATTTCCATATCTGGCGTGGAAGGTGGAGGCTAGGCAAGTCTCAGAAAGAGAATCGCGGCTCAAAGAAGAATGACAGAGTCTTCAGAGACTCTCACCATGGTCAGAGATTTCACAGCTGGAGCAGCGTGGGGGAAGGTTGCCGATCTCCTATATCCCAGAGATACAAAGATGTGGCATCAAGAAGCAGGGGCATGACCTGAAGAGGAGAGTGACCCCAACAGGTAATTCCAGCAGTGCCGATAGATCCGCCTGGATTGGGAGTGGGATTCCCAGTAGCAGATGTGGAGCCAGAACAGCCAGTTATTGCAGTAATGGGGAATGCAGCAGCGCCTGAGGATGATCCAAATCCGGTGGTGGTGATGATGGGGACTGGGGGGAAGGTGGGGGTGGGGGACGAGTTGGCCGTTCATTTCCGGCCTGACCTGATTTTTTTTATCTCCTAGATTGGAGCTGAGATCTTCTACAAGAGTTCAGAAGCCACCTGATCAGTTGTACCTGCGACAGAATGTCACAATGTTTCTCTGAAAATACTTGCTCGTGTCAATGATTTTTTTTTGGTTTGCTGTTTATGTGACTTCAGTGAGTTGGGGGGGTGGGGGATGCAGGGTACGGGGTTGGGCGGGGGTAGGGGGAGGAGTACAAGGCCTCTTAAAGGGGGCGTTCCCCCAGGGCTGCGTGGTTAAGCCGGGCCCTATGCAGGGGTAATAGTAGAAGCTGAGTGTGAGGAAGATAGTGAAGAGGGGTGTTTTAGTTTACAGAGTGACTTGGACAAGTTGCAGAGCTGGGCCGAGAGGTGGCAAATGGAGTTTAATGTGGAAAAGTGTGAGGTAATGCACTTTGGCAGGAACAATAAATGTGTAGAGTATAGGGCTAATGGTAGGGCTCTTAATAGTGTTGAGGAACAGAAGGATCTTGGTGTATGTGTCAATAGATCCCTGAAAGTAGGCAGTCAAGTGGATAAAGTTGTTAAGAAGGCATATGGAGTCTTAGCTTTTATTGGTAGGGGGATTGAATTTAGGAGCCGCAGCATCATGTTGCAACTGTACAAAACTCTAGTGCGGCCGCACTTGGAGTATTGTGTGCAGTTCTGGTCCCCACATTATAAGAAAGATGTGGAGGCATTGGAGAGGGTACAGAGGAGGTTTACCAGGATGTTGCCTGGTATGGAGGGCAGGTCCTATGAAGAGAGGTTGAAGGATTTGAGGTTGTTTTCGTTAGAAAGGAGGCGGCTAAGAGGGGATCTTATTGAAACATATAAGATGATTAGAGGTTTAGATAGGGTGGACAGTGATAGCCTTTTTCCTAGGATGGAGAAAGCTAGCACGAGGGGACACAGCTTTAAATTAAGGGGTATGAGTTATAGGACGGATATCAGAGGTAGGTTCTTTACTCAAAGAGTGATTAGGGAGTGGAATGCCCTGCCTGCAGCTGTTGTAGATGCGCCAAGTTTGGTGGCGTTTAAGAGGTTAGTTGATAAGTATATGGATGAGAAGGGAATGGTTTAGTTAGGAGGGGCATTGCTTTTTATTTTGGTCGGCACAACATCGAAGGCCGAAGGGCCTGTTCTGTGCTGTAATGTTCTATGTTCTATGTTCTATGAGTCTGTCGGGAAGGATCAGTAGTTACTGCCGGGGAACAGTAATGTACAGTTACTCTGTCAGACCCTGTTTATCTACACAGCTATCCAGTGCTTTAGCAATAAAGCCTGAAGCTTCATCAAATCACCTTCGATTTATTACAGTTAATTTGGGAACAGTGAACGGGAAGGGGTGGAACAGAGTGGGAAAGGCTGTAAACAGTTGGGAAAATGTGGGAATGGGTGGAACGAGGTGGAAAGGGAAAGGCAGTGAGACAGTCGGGTCTGATTGGGCGGGTGAATCCGGATGGGCCGAAGGGCCTTTGTCACTTGGAAAGATTTTAATTTACTGAAACACCACAAGGTGGAGCCACAGTCTGAGCCTGAGCTTCATAATATGGAGATGTCGGCGTTGGACTGGGGTTAAAACAGAGAGAAATCTCACAACACCAGGTTAAAATCCAACAGGTTTACTTGGTAACACAAACCACTCGCTTTCGGGGCTCTGCTCCTTCATCAGGTAAGTGGGGAGTTCCAATCACAAACAGGGGATAGAAAGACACAAACTTAATTGATAGAATAATGGTTGGAATGTGAGTCTTTACAGGTAATGAAGTCTTAAAGGTACAGACAATGTGAGTGGAGAGAGGGTCAAACACAGGTTAAAGAGATGTGTATTGTCTCCAGCCAGGACAGTTAGATTTTACAAACCCTGACAACGTTATGAGGATTACAGATAGTGTGATATGAACCCAAGATACCAATTGAGGCCGTCCTCATGTGTCTCGAGACTGATAGCCAAGTTCCGCACACAGACTGATAGCCAAGTTCCGCACACAGACTGATAGCCAAGTTCCGCACACAGACTGATAGCCAAGTTCCGCACACATGAGAACGGCCTCAACTGGTATCTTGGGTTCATATCATACTATCTGTAATCCTCATAACGTTGTCAGGGTTTGTAAAATCTATGTGTCTCGAGACTGATAGCCAAGTTCCGCACACAGACTGATAGCCAAGTTCCGCACACAGACTGATAGCCAAGTTCCGCACACATGAGAACGGCCTCAACTGGTATCTTGGGTTCATATCATACTATCTGTAATCCTCATAACGTTGTCAGGGTTTGTAAAATCTAACTGTCCTGGCTGGAGACAATACACATCTCTTTAACCTGTGTTTGACCCTCTCTCCACTCACATTGTCTGTACCTTTAAGACTTCATTACCTGTAAAGACTCACATTCCAATCATTATTCTATCAATTAAGTTTGTGTCTTTCTATCCCCTGTTTGTGAATGGAACTCCCCACTCACCTAATGAAGGAGCAGAGCCCCAAAAGCGAGTGGCTTTTTGCTACCAAATAAACCTGTTGGACTTTAACCTGGTGTTGTGAGACTTCTTACTGAGCTTCACTACAGTGATAACTAACCAACACAGTGATAACTAACCAACACAGAGATAACTGACCAACACAGTGATAACTAACCAACACAGAGATAACTGACCAACACAGTGATAACTAACCAACACAGAGCTAACTAACCAACACAGAGATAACTAACCAACACAGTGATAACTAACCAACACAGAGCTAACTAACCAACACAGAGATAACTAACCAACATGGAGATAACTGACCAACACAGAGATAACTAACCAACACAGACCTAACTAACCAACACAGAGATAACTAACCAACACGGAGATAACGAACCAACCCAGAGATAACTGACCAACCCAGAGATAACTAACCAACACAGAGATAACTAACCACCACAGTGATAACCAACCAATACGGAGATAACTAACCAACACAGAAATAACTGACCAACCCAGAGATAACTGACCAACACAGAGATAACTAATCACTGTATGGATAACTAATCAACCCAGAGCTAACTAATCCCCACAGGGATAACTAACCAACACAGAGATAACTAATCACAACACATACCTATTTAACCTGTGCTTAATCCTCTTTCCACTCACATTGTTTGTATCTTTAAGATTTGATTACCCGTAAAGACTCACATTCCAATCATTATTTTATAAATTGAGTTTGTGTCTTTATATGCCCCATTTGTGAATACTCACTCCTCACTCACCTGATGAAGGGCCAGCGCTCTGAAAGCTAGTGGCTTGTGCTACCAAATAAACATACTGGAGTTAACTTGGTGTTGTGAGAGTTCTTACTTAAATTGGAGATACCATGTTTTGACAAATGTAGCTCCTGTGAGAGGATACTTCCTTTCAGCATCTCCACTGAACTCCCGCAGCGTCATTCGCCCGATGAATTCCTCTGTGTCTGCTGCAAAGCTGATGGGGTCTATTTTGGTAGTGGGGCAGAAATTGAGCCCTCGGCTGAGAATGTCGATTTCACCTGGTTGAAGTGTGTAGTCCGACAAGTTGACAATGAATTTGCCTGCAGTGGTACCGTTTTCTACAGTGGTGCCGGGGGAGGCTTGGCTGTTGCTAGTGGTGATGCTGAGTTCCTCAAGTTTTCTGTTCTTGGTGTGCATGTCGATGGTGTAATTCCTGTGTCTTGTCTGCTTGGCAGAGTTTCGCAGCTGATCTGTGTCCTGAGTGCAAGTTGAGAATATGGATTCTATCTTGGGTCCAGGATGCAGTGTTTGCTATAGAGCTGTCTATGAGGTGGTTGAGGAGTGTGAGAGAGATGCGACGGCCAAGTCTCTCAGCGTAGTTTGTGTTATAGGTTGACCTGAGTGGGTCCATGATCGGTAATCCTTTCAGTATCTTGTCTGCTTTCTTGCATCTCTGTAG
This sequence comes from Sphyrna mokarran, assembly GCA_024679065.1. NCBI lineage: Eukaryota > Metazoa > Chordata > Chondrichthyes > Carcharhiniformes > Carcharhinidae > Sphyrna > Sphyrna mokarran. The sequence goes on from JAGIQG010000005.1 coordinate 12,206,657, forward strand.
AATCTTGATGTTTCTGTCGATATGCACGATCTTAGAAATCCTCTCCATCTTCGTATCATCAGCAAATTTCATTACCCTGCACTCAGCCCCCTCCTCCAGATCGTCTATGTAAATGGTAAACAGTTGAGGCCCCAGCACCGATTCCTGCGGCACTCCACTAGTCACCAACTGCCAACCAGAATAGCACTCATTGATTCCAACTCTCTGCTTCCTGTTAGGCAACCAATCCTCAATCCACGCTAACATCTTACCCCCAACTCCTGCACCCTAACCTTTTGCAGCAATCTTTCGTGAGGCACCTTATCAAACGCCCTCTGGAAATCTAAAAACACCACATCCACCAGTTCCCCTCTGTCCACCGCACTAGTCACATCCTCATAGAAATCCAATAAATTCATTAAACACGGCTTCTCCTTCACGAATCAGTGCTTTATCTGCTTGATCAAACTGTTCTTTTCTAGGTGTGGTGCTATTTCTTCTTTGATGATGGATTCTAGCACTTTTCCAACTGCAGACGTTAAACTAACCGGCCTATAATTCCCTGCCTTCTGTCTGCTACCCCTTTTAAACAGCAGCGTAACATTAGCCATTTTCGAATCCTCCAGCACTTCCCCGGAGTCCAGCGAATTTTGATAAATAAATATTAAGGAATCCGCTATCACCTCTGCCATTTCTTTCAGAACCCTGGAATGCATTCCGTCTGGTCCCGGGGACTTGTCTATCTTCAATCCCATTACTAGAACAAAGAACAAAGAGCAACACAGCACGGGAAACAGGCCCTTTGGCCCAACGAGCCCGCGCCGCCTTCCTAACGTCTTAATGACATAGCCTATTGTGGAAGATTCCCATATACGGACTGATATAGGGACAATTTGTTACCCAATCAGCCTAAGAGCACATTTTTGGGATGTGGGAGGAAACCGGAGCACCCGGAGAAAACCCACGCAACCACGGGGAGAACGCGCAAACTCCCGCAGACACAGGCCCAAATCCATGTGTCTGCACAGCAACAGCGATAGTCTCTGAGCTGTCATGTTGCCCATCAGACGGTCCAGTTTAAGCATACACTGACGACATGAAGCACTAGGCCACTCCTGAAGTAACATCCAAGAGCAGCCCTCGCACGACCTGCCGAATGCATACGCCTTGTTGGTCAACCATTCACATAGGTTGATCCTATGAAGGCTATCTATCACAATTACTCTATCAAGCACCACCTCTCTTGTGACAGTAATCGCATTAAGGACCTCATCTCCTACCATCCTTCTATCTTTAATATCCGGCAAACTATTTATGTCCTCCTCTGTGAAGACCGACACAAAAAACTTGTTTAAAGCCTCAGCCATTTCCTCATTGCCCACTGCTAAATCCCCCCTCTCATCCTCCAAGGGTCTAACATTCACTCTAGCAGTCTCCTCTATATATTTGTAAAAACTTTTACTGTTTTTTTTTATATTTAGAGCTAGTTTAGTTTCATACTCTATCTTTCCTTTCTTTAGTCATTCTTTGTTGTTTTTAAATCTTCCCCAATCTTCTAAATGCCCACTATTTTTAGTTGCTCTGAATGCATCAGTTTTTAATTTAATACTCTCTGATATTTCCTTCGATAACCACGGCTGGTCATCCCTTCTCTTACAGTCCTTTTTTACCATTGGAATATTATATTTCTGCTGAGTACTGAAAAAGATCTAATCAAAAATCCTCCACTGTTCCTCAGCTGTCCTACAAACAAATCTGCGCCCCCAATCTACATTCGCCAATTCTGCTCCCCTCTCTTCAAACAGAGGACACAGGTTCGGGACCCTACCACCTCATCCTCCATCTGCATCAGAAATTCAACCATACTATGATCACTCGTCCCAAGAGGATCCCTAATTCTACCTGCCTCGTTACACACTGCCAGATCCAAGACATCTCGCTCCCTCGTAGGTTCTGTTACACACTATTCAAGGAAACTATCCCAACAGCATTCCAAGAACTCTTCCTCAAGCCCACCGCGTCCGACTTGGGTCGTCCAATCAATATGCAGATTAAAATCCCCCCATAATTATTGACGTTCTGTTTTTGCACTCATTATTTATGTTTGTTTATAGCCCACCCCACCTCAAAATTATTATTCGGGGGCCCACAGACCACTTTCATCAGTGACTTTCCCCCCTTACTATTCCTTATCTCTACCCACAACAATTCCATGTTTTGCTCTTTGGAGCCTATATCTTCTCTCACTACTGCCCTGATATTATCCTTCATTAACAGAACTATCCACCTCCTTTTTCCCCCTATTCTTCTTAAACACCTGATATCCCTGGATATTCAGTTCCCAGTCCCGGTCATCCTGTAACCACGTTTCTGTAATGACCACAAGATCATATCCATTTATGCTGATTTGTGCTATCAGCTCATTCTCTTTGTTCTGAATGTTTCGTGCATTCAGGTAAAGTGTCTTTATACCAGCCTTTATCTGAACCTTATTTGTAGAAACGTTACTAACCTCTCTCGTGCCCCCTACTCCTTTAATTAGTGGAACATTCTCAACATTTACCTGCACACATACTCTCTCTACTTTAACCTTCTAATTTCCCCTATCCCTGCACCCTCTCCCCCACTAATTAAAGCCCTATCTACACTCCTAGTTATATGATTCGCCAGGACTGTGATTCCAGCATGATCCAGATAAAGACCATCCTATCGGAACAGGTCCCATCTGCCCCAATACTGGGGCCAATGCCCCATAAATTCAAATCCATTCCTCCCGCACCAATCCTTGAGCTACACGTTCACTTCCTTAATCCTATTTACCCTGTGCCAATTTGTGTGTGGTTCTGGTAGTAATCCAGAGATGACCACCTTGTGGGTTCTGTTCTTTAATTTGGTTCCCAGATTATCACACTCCCTCTCCAGATTCTTAGTTCCTATTTTGCCTGTGTCGTTGGCCCCCACATGAACTACAATGACCAGATTCTCACCCTCTCACTCCAGGTTTCTCTGCAGCTCAGATGAGACATCCTGGACCCGAGCACGAGGCAGAGAACACAGTCTTCGGGATTCTTTATCCTTGTCACAAAGGACAGAGTCTCTGCCCCAAATACCACTACATTTCTCTTTAATTCTTCTGCTTTGACCTCTCCCTGCACCACTGTACCATGGGCAGTTTGCTCGCTCACCTTGCAGCCCTCGTTCTTGTCCACACTGGGAGCAAGAATCTCAAACCTCTGGCGCAGATTCAGGGGCTGAGGCTTTTGGGTCTCCCCTCCTTCCTCCCC